>JACXGJ010001784.1:0-58689 GCA_016801105.1 Esox niger
CAAACCTTTACTTTATTTTAGTAAATCTGTCTATTCAAATAAATAAATTAAGCGCTAAGATATGGATTTTAAGATACTGAAAAGACAGAATTTGTTGAGCAAACATTTGCCTCTGGAAGTGAGACACATCTCCTTTACATGTAGTTGATCAGGCCGTGAATTTTGACCTGTGGAATGTTGTGCAGATAGATGGACACTGCAACACGCTGTCTTACGTGCTCAGTGTATGTTGGCAAATTGCATACCCTGCTAGTGATGCCTCTTTCCTCCTTTATTCAGATATGAATTCTCTGCGCTGCTATTTTGGGCAGAAAAGTATTGTATGTGTAGGTGTGGGATCATGTCCAGAAATAGATATTTGAGCACATTGACTAAATATACCTGTATATTCTTGGGGAAATCTAATGAAAATGCTTATATCTATCATAACCTATTTTATTGATTATGCTAATTAAAGCGAAGAACCTTATATGCTTAGTTGTCCTATAAAACTGTATGCAAACGATACATAATACAATGTGCTAAAAAGATAATACAAACTGTACTTGTTGTTGTGTACTCTAAAGCAACTGATTTCCTAATAAAAGATCATCTGTGTTTCTACAGGGCTCCTGAAAAGTTTGTGATATTCCTACTATACAGGGGGGTGACTATGCAGGCCATTAAAAACTGGGACTTATTCAGATCCCAGAAATTGTGTCCAGATCCTTGAGACAAGGGGTCATGCATCATCATACAAAATAGAACATGATGGTAGCGAGAGAATGGCATTACAATCAGTTTAGGGATTTTTCGAATAATTCTTTGCATTTAATCTGTCACAGACCCACTGGACCCACTGGATACACTGGAAGCAGAACACAATGCTCCAGAGTAGGAGAATAATGTAGTCCTGACTTTCAGGTCCAACAGCTAGGAGATGTCAAGATGCAGGAATTACATTCTGATCCCTCTGCCAGGAGTTGAGTTGAAAAGCCTCTGCATTTCGAAATGTGAGTCAGTGCATGCTAAAAACCTGTAGTTAAACTGCACATATGTTCACTTTTAATGAAAGATTGCACTAAATTAGAATAGATTCCATTAGACTATAGTTCCCCCTTCAAAACTATAGTTTTCTCACAATTATACAATTAAATGGAGCTACAATATATACTAGCGCTGACATTAGATGTGTTACCTGTAAAGCCTAATGCACAAAAGGTTAAGATAGAAATTGCTCAGGTCATTCATCAAGACATTTGGTGCTGAAAAATATATACAGCTTCTAAATTCTAGACAGACATTTTGCACGAGTCATTCTGCAGATGCTGTGAATAAGTGCAAAATACAGTAGAAGTCGTGGTGATGTGACTTGCATTAAGGCACAGACAGATATTTCACTTTCACAACATCCTGCCATGCACAGTCACTAGCTCAATCACTCACGATGAATCAAAATCACACCAGTTAAAAACACTTCCTTAGAGCACCAGTGTTTCTCCCCAATTCACCAGAAAAGGTCACCTTCAGCCGGCTTTAGGAAGGTCTTCTTTTGTCTTCTCTATTGCAGCAGGCCTCTCTCCGTGTGTACCCTGCTGACACAGATCAAAGTGCCGGTCATTTCCATAATTTCCTGGAGGGATTTGAGCACATCCTCCAACTTGAGAGCAAATAAACAGGCAACATTAACATCTATGTTACAATATTACATTTACCATAACAGAATTGCACATAAATCTTCATTGCCTTACATAAGCTAAATGCTGCTTGAAAAAGTCAAACATTAATTCATAATTGTCCGAAACACAGATCTGCTTTGCAATTTCATAGAATATTTCATAGTTTTATTCTCTCAGCACCTGGAATCGTCTGGTGACATACTCTCTACAACATAACTGTAATGATAGTTCCTATCTTTCACCATAGTGGCAGCCATTCATTTCAACAAAATCCATTTGGAATTCAACCAGGCAGACTGGACAGGTAACCTGAATAAGATGAAGATGACAAAAACGAACTGAGATGTGCTGATTCCCTCAAGAGGTAAAGCATAGTATATAACCTTCATGTCATGGGTTTTGCTTTCATAAATTGCATTTTCTCTGTTGTCTGACTCATTAATGACACATCAGCAGTAGACTGTTCAAAGTTGAACTATCCGCAATCCTAAAAGGGATAGTTGCGCCAAATATTATATTTCGGTGACAGACCCTTCCCTACCAGCTGGTCGTTAAAGCACATAGAGTGCTTTTTTAAAACAATCCATTATTCAGCTCTCTCTCATTCAGTAATTAGCAACCCACAAATTCATGAATGGAAACCATACGTACATTTATCACAAAGCTCCATTGTAGGTGGAAAACTGCTCTAGTAAACTCCAAACTAAGACAAGTGGTGTTGTTTACATCAAAGAATATGACCATGTTGTATTCCTCGAAAAAATTACATATTCCGGGATATAATATTCCTGGATATAATTCTAATTTCAAATAAACGGGTACTTCCTGTGTCTAAAAGAAAAATGGGTACGTCACTTTTGTTCACAATTGTATCAATCAAGTCGTTCAATTGGAAAGAGTTAGTGTATAGACAGTGAAACAAATTTCATATTCGCTAGCTAGAAAGCAAGTTACCTATTTCATCTATGTTATTCACCTCGGCGAATGGTGAACATGTTAATCCACAACCCTTGTGTATTATAACAGAGTTTCAAGGGGTCAAACAATCTGATAATGCAACATTTCTCTCACATTTTAAGTGTTAGACCAAGCTAAAAAAAAACATGACATTTTTACCAGACAAGTTTGGCCCATCTTTATCAAAAGCCAGAACCAATGATCAATGTCAATATGCCACAGAAACTATTCTGAAATCAGACTTACATGGAATTAATAAAGTTTGTACGCATAGAAAAACTATAGAACAATCCTACAACATAGTTCCATGATTGGTTTATCATTAACATGTGACCCCAGACATTACCACGCCTCCCATTGTCCTTATTTGGAGCCTATGCATGCCCTCCCCGGTTGAAAGTTTAAAGTTTTCTGATTTACTGGGGTCTTCGTTTGGTTCATAGATACACACCAAGGGGGAGGGTGGTAGTTGTACGTCATCCCTCTCAGGTCCCGTTGTAGGTTGCTGATCCGTCGTCGGCTGCTGCTCCCAAAACCCTTGGAGTAGTTGGCAAAGCGTTTCCTGGGGTTGGAGGCAGAAGCTTGACATTTGGAGTAATAGCAGTTTTAACAGCAGCAAGAAAAAAAGAGACGGTAGTGAAAGGACCATCTGAGAGATGAGAGAACTGAGGAAGAGAGATTAGAGGACAATGAACAAATATTATAATGGCATATGTCCATCTTGTACGGAACTGGATGGGTAGCATTAAAAGATAGAGAAAAAAGAGAGAGACAAAGTAGGGATCAGAGACCTGGAGGGGGGTTACAAAGAGATGAGTGGACAGTCAGCATCTAGTACAGATAGTCAAACACATAGCCTGCACTGCAGGGACGAACTCATGAAGCTGGTTGAGAGAAAGCAGAGACTGTGCACTGCTATTATCAAGGCAAATGTTGGCTACTTTGAAGAATCGAAAATATATATTTGTTTAGATTTTTACACATCATTGGTTACTAAATTCTATGTGTAATATCCTAATTTTAATGTCTTCACTAGGTGTGTCCAAACTTTGGACTGGAACCAGATATCTCATGCAGCCGCTAGGGGGCGAACACAAGACCGCTGTGTTTGGGGAGTAGACTCAGGCTATCTGGTTCTCTAATTTTATTATGGAACTTATCGTTCTATAAACCAGTCACGGATATCTTATCACATTAGCTTGTTTTTACAGATTCTGATCTGCCAACATTGTCTCAGCTTTAAACCTGTAACATCTGATTCTATGTTTTAAGATTTAGGCAGGAGACAATACTTTTTCTGCTCCAGATTTTTCTTAAGCCATTGCTGCAACTGATATTGCCTCCTCTGTGTTTTGTCTTGTTGATGACAGACATTACACACTTACTGTTAACCAAGATCGTAAAACACAAAAAAATATTGTTTTACTTAAAAACACTACCAATTCCTGGGAAAACAAAAACACATGTGTTCAGACTAACAAATCACTGATTCACTGAATGCTTATCTCCATGTCCATCCCAGAATGAGATATTTGTACTTATTGTTTGCTGTTACAGTGAGGGAAAAAAGTATTTTATCCCCTGCTGATTTTGTACGTTTGCCCACTGACAAAGCCTCGAAACCTTAATGACTTGGAGAAGATCTGCAAAGAGGAGTGGTACAAAATAACTCCTGAGATGGTTTCAAACCTGGTGGCCAACTAGGAGAAACATCTGACCTCTGTGATTGCCAACAGGGATTTTGCCACATGTCATGTTTTGCAGAGGGTATCAAATACTTATTTCCCTCTTTAAAATGTAAATACATTTCTAACATTTTTGACATGCGTTTTATTGTTATTCTGTCTCTCACTGTTCAAATAAACCTAGCATTAAAATTATAGACTGATCATTTCTTTGTCAGTGTGCAAATGCACAAAATGAGCAGGGGATGAAATAGTTTTTCCCCCTCACTGTATAGCACTCAGTTTATTTCCAGCATTGAATGACATGAAAATAGCAATGGTAAAACAGAAATATTTTTTACAACAATAAGCAAATGATACAATCTTCAGAATATTATAGCACATGCCATTGCAGTAGGTAGCAATGAACAACAGCTATAATTGACTGTGTATGGTTGCTTTCTTTTAAGGTAAGGAACATATACATCTTTTCACATCTTATGCTGCAATGAAAAACATGTCATTACTATTCACACTTGTTTCCTGCAGAAACTGAGGGATTCCGGGCCTCACCAATGGAACACCATCTATTTCAGAATTGTCTGAAGTTGTATCTGTTTATGTTGTAGCTGTGGTTGATGCTGTAACTGTAGTTGTTGTGGCAGTGGTTGCAGCTGTAACTGTGTTTGTTATAGTTGTGATTGTTGTAGCTGTGGTTGACACTATAACTGTGTTGTTGTAGCTGTGGTTGATGCTGTAACTGTGGTTGTTGTAGCTGTGGTTATTGTAACTGTGGTTGATGGAAGCTGTGGTTGGTGTCATGGATGTGATGGAAGCTGTGGTTGGTGTCATGGATGTGATGGAAGCTGTGGTTGGTGTCATGGATGTGATGGAAGCTGTGGTTGGTGTCATGGATGTGATGGAAGCTGTGGTTGGTGTCATGGATGTGATGGAAGCTGTGGTTGGTGTCATGGATGTGATGGAAGCTGTGGTTGGTGTCATGGATGTGATGGAAGCTTTGGTTGGTGTCATGGATGTGATGGAAGCTGTGGTTGGTGTCATGGATGTAATGGAAGCTGTGGTTGGTGTCATGGATGTAATGGAAGCTGTGGTAATGACTGGAGTTAAAGTAGGCCTCGCATCATTACCATCTGCTGTTTACCCCTCTTACAGTCTCATGGCTGGGTGTTTGGACCTTAAATGTCTGTGGAGATTAGCTTTTCATCCTCCGTGGGTTGATAGATGGATTTAGAAAATTGTGCACTTGGCTAAATTTGAATAGATTTTTGTAAATGTGGTCCAAATATTGTTCCTTTGTGACCATTCCTCTTTATATTTTTTGTTCTTCAGCCAGCACGTTTCGTGCTGTCTATGCTCTGTCTGTGTTGATCTAGACCTCATCATACTAAGAAATATGTTTGACTACATCGAAAATATTTATTGAGATACTTTCTGAATGGAAAAAAAATACGTATGATATTTGTGTGATTTTCTCTTGCACAGAAATTATTCACAAATCTTCAATTCAAAAACAACTAATCGTTCCTGATTGACACATCAGTAGTTCATCCTTAAAACACATTTCTGTACATATAGGAGCTGTCAGTGTCTCATGTCACATAAGGACTAAATTCCACCTGTGCTGGTCAGTATGTTAACTTACTTAAACTAAAGCATGAAGCCAAATGAAGAAGGAATGCTGTACTGTTAAAATAATTGGGGCACTGTGAAGCAATTTGATGACTTGCAAATGTAAGTAATTGCTAAATAATGTTTGAGCTATAAAGATCCCTTCTCTATTAATCACTGTTATATAAATCAAGCATGTTTGGTATCTGCTACAACCCTCTGCTCACAGAAGCCACAATTACACGACTAAACCACAAGAGGTCAACTGGTAAGAGACTTCTTGAAATGTCTATTATATACTTGTTGATAATATTCAGAAGTCATATTTTAACGTCACTTTAAGATACACCCAAAGCCCTTATTGTGGACTCTTTTGCAGCATATTTTTAGACTTTTGTTTGTTGTTATGTTTGAGTCTGACATTGAGAAATGACATTTGTTTTTACTATCTGAAATTGGTACCTTTGCTATGACAAACCTAAAAAAAGGTAGACATTACTTCACCTAGAATTAATGATTTAAAATGGTTTCTGTCTTTAAATGTATTATTAATAGTGATCAGGGTTTTTTTATATGTCCATTTTGTATTTTTTATTGCAATAGTATATGGCTGAGCTGTGAAAGGGACTTGGATCTTATTTGATATTTCTGCATAAATAGTTTGTCAAAATGGTTTAGTCTCTACAGGTTACAGCGCAAAATAAATAATAAGTATCAAATAAATAAATATATCATGGGGGACAAGCATCCGGCCAAAAGCCTCCCACCCAGTACTCTTATGTTTAATAGTAGAGTGACTGCAGACAGTGTTTGTTTGATTAGTAATATTTGATCACACTTAGCCCAGGAGGACTCATCTTTGCATAAAGAAATTATGTACAATTAATGTCAGACTGACTTGAAGAGGTTTGTTTTAAAATTAAAAGGTCAATATGAATAATTTGTTGTGTGTTTACTCTATTACCACTGATGTTCTAGTGTAGGTCATCTTAACACCTTGTAGAGCATCAGGCACTGTCAAAACGTCTGCAATTGCTCTTCAGAGAAAAGACACTAGTCACTGTAAACACACCTTGTAAATGACTATGAATTTATTTTAAATAATGTATTCCATAAAGATACAGCAAACCTGCACTTATTGACTTGTTGATTATCTGAACATGTAAAAACGATGTCGCCCCAAAGGTCATGTAACGTAGGGAGTCATTCATTGCTCTTTGGGGTTTCAGCCTTGTTAGCTGTAAAAACACTGTGTCAACTGCTGATGTAAAAATAACTTATAAATAAATGTGATTGATGGAATACATCCTTGTTAACATAGATCATATTTTCTTAAGCATGCTGAACAAGGAAGAATTTGATAAATTAACGTTTTAAAACGCTACAGCGATACTAAATCACTACAGCACCTACCAGGTGTTGGCCACCACTCCATGTCTTGTTCCCAGACACTTCGACCGAAATTCACATTGCTGGTGGAGCTTTGCTTCAAATGTGGCCTTTGTATTGCTTGTGGATTTACAGCAGGGAAACCAACCAAGAATTTAACTTATCCATGTATCCATCTATGACATTTGAATTTGGGACTCCCCATTAAGTTTCCTCTCTTTGAAAATCAATAAGACAAAGTACCACAGTCACAATATGTGATTAGAAATTATCATGTGCAACTTTTTATTGTCAACGAGCACTTGTATACATATACTGTGAAGTTTTAAACAATTTATACTATTTACAGTATAGTGTCCTTAAATGCTGTAATTATGCTTTTAACAAGGCAATTTGACAAAAATCTGTCTAACATAATTCAATAGAAAAACCAATCAACAGCGGTCAAATAAAATTCATACTGACTAGCTTGTTTCTTTTCACACTTAGGCATGCCACATACTATGCCTTGGGCTATGCCAGGTGCATCATGGGAGAAATACTGAATTAAATACATTTGTTTTTATTGAGGATTTCAACGTATAAGGCCCCATCAAAAAAACGTACATTTGTGTACAGGTTTGTTATTTACAGGTAATATTAGTGTTTATGTGCATCGTCTAAACACAGTCAGCCGCTTCCAGTGTTGCCAGGTTTGCTGCACAATTGGGCTATTTTAATGAAAGTGCGCGGGCAAAAACGGATCTATCTGGGTTGATTTACAGATGGGTTTGTAAAGTCAAAATAGGGTTTGTGCGTTTTTTATAGGGGCCTGCGGGTATTTGTCCTGTATACCGTCACTAAACCTGGCAACTCTGGCCTCTCCATTCCTCCAACAAAGGTCAGTTTTAACTCTTAAAAACAACCATAAAAGGTACTTTTGAGTGTTTTTGCACAGGATAAAAATAAAGGGGAACTAATTTCACTGAAGCAGTATTGATGAAATAACCCGCAAATCATGCCAGTCATTACAAATCATGCAACTAATTAGTTATAAAAACTTAAGAAAATCATTAGTTTCTTTGTCGTTGAATTTAAACAGCCTGTGCATTGTCTAAAAATAAATAGGGAAACAAAATGTCTGTTCACCATACTTCTGCCTCGGCATCTTGAATGGGGTTTCAACAAGTTGCAATTGATCCATCATTCCGATCATTGTTCCATCCATCTACCATGTTCTATCATTTTCCAACTTATGACAAAGACATACTGGCCCGCCAGCTCATTGCACGAAGGCCCAACGGTACAGTTTAGATGTCAAAATGTCAAAGAAAACACTGAATATAGCGTGTTTGCATTTCAGTAGTGTTATAGTCAAGGACGGCTCATGTACAAGCAACCAGTGATCTATTAATCACAACGCGTTTCTACGAAATAGTTGGCTGGCAGAAAGCGCATGCAAAATCTGTACAGCCATGGAAAGCATAGGCCTACCTGTCATCAACAGCTTCGTTGACGTTGAATACTCATACGTAGATTAAATAAACGCTGCGTAAACGTACTTATGCTCAGATCAATCATAACTGCGTAGGATCTGCTTTCTGGTGCATTCAAATTCAACACTAATTTACGAGTGATCCGACATTAGCAACGTTTACCGTGAATGTGATTTCATAGAAGGCAGAACGTTGCCTTTAAAATATCCGTAGCGGAAAAACGCATTCAAATCGAATTTGTCTGATGTCTTCAGATATATTATAATTCAATCTTTGTGCAACAGGAACACATTCATTGATTGTACTGTACTTCTTAACCAACAAAAGACAATATGAGCTGCTGTTATTAAAATACAATGAAATAAGACTTTAAAAGACTGACTTTGCCAGTAGCAGTCAGCTATTGTTAACTGCTGCACAGTCTATGGATATTATGCTTATTATTGTAAAGCATAAAGAGATCCATGATCAGTAGACTAGCAGCCTGTGTTCAGTCACATGGAGTTCAATGTTCATTAGGCTCTTGTATGGAAACAATAATAATGATAAAAAACCTTTTACAACAAAAAATGAATATGAGCATCCATGTAACCCCACCTTGTTTCCGTCTTTTTTTACCCATCTGGTGCCCAGTGAACCCTGGTCCTACATCCTCCTACATTAAAATATCTCACAGCCTTTTGACTTTCAGAGAAATTTCTTATAAGCACATCGACTGTTCTATCTTCTGAGAAGGCAAACAACTTGGTGGTTAAACGTTTTACTCATTAATCCTGGAAACCATGGTGATGAGTGATTGACAGCCCACTCCTGTCAGCTTCCATGATTCCCCGCCCTCTTCCCTGACAGACTGAGGAGGAGTCAAAGGATGACAGACAATAGACTCCCTCAATTAGCAGGGTGACACAACACTGAAACGCCATTGTAGACAACTCTGGTGGGAAAAAAGAGAGATAAATATATAGCAGAAGAAAACTTTAAAACTGTAAAACATTATTTCAAAGGCGGTGGTACTCACTGTGCTTAGTAAAGGTGACCCGCTACACCAGCCCATCGTACAGGGACAGAGCCTGGACGATGGAGGGATCTGCTTTGGAACCCTCTTGGAACTCCTGAAGTGTCAGCAGGCCGTCTGCATTCTGAAAAACAAACACATTTTATTATTTCATGTAGATCTGATCTAAACACCCGAATAACGGCCCGACTGCTGTTCAGTTTTAAGACCAGTAGAGGGCACTTTCGGTTAGATCTTGAAGTCCTCCGCACAGACTTTCTATTTACTGCACTCTTACACAACCTCATCAGTCAGTGTCGGTCTGGCCCAGATCCGAATTCTTCTTGTGAGACTAACTCTCCACTGGTTTTGATGAGGAGACACTGACAAAAAGCCTCAGGGCTTAGGTTTGCTAGTGCCTCCTTGAGAAGGGCATTAATAGTTTTCCAACTAGACACTGCAGGCCTTCTAAGTGAGGAATTCCAGCCCACAGAGCACATGTATTGTCTACAATTGTGTATGTATGGGAGTATGTATGAATGTGTGCATGTGTGTGATGGATTTACCTTGTCCATCATGGCAAAGATCCGATCCACTCTTTTCTCTGGTGTGTTCTCCTCCTCGGGCAACTCCACTGTGTTCCCCTTTATTTATGATCACATTATTATTTGATGACATTTTATAATGTGGTAACACAGACAAGACAAAAGTAAGGACAAAAAAAGCATTTGCCTATTTAGCATGTGCATGCGAGACACAGCAAGCTCAATGTTAGCGAAGTCCGTTAATGAAAGAGCACATTGATGCCATGGCAGAGAGTGAGGCTCCTGCCAAAGTAACAGGTAGATTTTTTGGCTGCAGTAGGTCCGGCAAGCCATGTTCACTTTAATGTCTTATTCATACCTGAAAATATTAAATAACGAATAGAGGATAAAGACCAAATTCCAAAATATGGAGACCTCATTTCCCAAACCATATGCAAAAAAGAGCCTAGGGTATCATGGAAGCAGAGCAAACTACTTGTACTGGGAATTTATTAAAATAATTGACAGGGTGTAGAGTATAGGCTCTGAATTTTTTTGCAAGCCAAAAGATTCAGAGCTTCCCAAACATTTTACATGTGTAGATCACATCCTCTATGCACAGTGTCCTGGAAATTCCCAAACCTTCGCACAGCAGTATACTTTACTCTAGTACTGGCAGGGAATGACTACTCTCATGAATAGTGCTTGTTTAATAAAGGTCGAGGCTGAATCAATGTCTGCAAAATAATAATGATAACAGTATTTTGCATGACGGCGCCAATTACAATATTATAGCATTACTGCAAACCAAAACAGGCGACACATATAACTGTGTCTGTCAATTCCTAAAGTCTTACTGGTGAAACATCCATGCAGGACTATTCCACACCCACCTCTTTGATTCATGTTTAGATGGATGCTTTGTTCATAACGTATCATCATAATAATCTATATTGCCTTGTCTAAGGTTTTCATCTAAAACGTCAGGTAAAGCTATTACTTCTTGCCAAGACCCAAATGGCTTGCTTTGCAGGGCACCTTCCTCAGTGTTTAGGTTTGATAACAAGAAATAGGCTGGCAAATTCATTGTGCATAGCCTTAAATGGCGTTCAGTAAATTGAACCCTTATTTGAGGAATGACACTCAGCTACCTAGATGTCCCACTGAATGCCCAGTTGGATGTGATCTGTACATGCGCAGTCATTTTAAAAAGTCTGATATGCAACGAATGGTTCATCTGATGAGTTGTAATACTTGATGAGAGTGAAATGTTGGACCAAGTCAAGCCCCAGCTGTTAGCAATGGCAGGAAGGAAGGATCTCTCCTCCTTTAAGACCTATAGGTTTACATATTGGTTTGAGGATGTTTTTATCTAATTTAAAGACTAAGGCATGGGATTTAATTGAAATCCTGTTATATCCACCATGCAGTGCTCGACATTTTAAAATCGGGGTCAGGATTGAATACTGACGTAAGTCCTGCTCCCTCAGTCCCTTCCTCCCTAAGCCCACCGCAACCCCCCCCCCTCCCAGATTTGGGTTTTTATCCTGGGATGGATAGTTAGCTCTGTCAGGGGTTGACATTAACGTTTTTGGCTACTGGTCCTTTTGGACAAGTGGGACAGTTTTTTTTACTTTTCCAAAAGCAGAAAATACTCATAATCAAACCCAGGTAAAATATTTGAACAATTTGGACTAACTTTCATACTAATTACTCCTGTAGTTTTAGAGACAAGGTCACGTGACCAAAGGGGTGCCTAATTTGCATGGGTCTCACAGCCATTATCCTTAGTATGTGTAAGTATTTAATATAACATGAATAAAAAGCACCATGGTGCCTCAAACCAACATTGTGATATTCGATTTCTTACCATTCAAAATGGGTTTGACACATAAAAAACATAACGCATGAATATGGTGTGTAATATCTCTCAAATAATACATGTATTCCCAATCACTAGATAGTTGGTATATTGCTAAATGTCCTTTAACTGTCAGGACTGTGTCGCTTAACTAAAATACCTGCCACTTTAAGGGCAATAATGTTGCCATGGTAACGGATTCACTGTGCTTGTCTCTGTTGCAGAATTTAACTGTCACTTGCTAGCTGGAATCAGATTAGTCTGCAGTTGAGGTTACAACTATAACATTGAAATACTACGAAGCTCGTAAACAAAACAATGTTAGAAACTGAGAAACACGAGATTAAGTCAGATTTAATCAAATATTTTCCCGCGCATAGCTAAGAATCTATATTTCTCTTCTCTTTCCGGGGGTTCTCCGAAATCACCCCCCTGCAGAAAATGAAGTGTGGCACTTCAATCGCCTTACCGAAATGATATGACCCCCCCCCCCTTTAGTTCTATTTTCACTGTAAAGCACATTGAATTGCTTCTGTGTATGAATTGTTTTAAACTTGCTTGAAATTGTGACTACAGTAAAATACTTTTTTGGTACAGTAATTTCGGCAGGCAGGTCAATAGTATGGTAATTTTAATGTGCAATAAAAGCACATTAAAATATAATTTCGAAAAGTAAATAAAAATTTCAGGGCAATGCTGGCTGAATTATTATCCTTAGACTTTAGAAAACACTAGTCGAATATGAGATATGTCCGACATATGACCTATTTTGCCAACGTTTTGGCGTATATATATTAATACACTTGAAACAAATAGCAGACAGAAAACTGCAGACAGTGCCTTCCCACGCGATCAAACTGCCTTAAGAATCTAAGGAAACGCAGCCAAACGTGGTCATCGATTGCTGCCTTGATGTACAAAATTACATTAAAGCTTTTTGCTACGAAGATCAGAGAAATATGTAGGTTTAAACTGTCCTCTCAAAAAGGAAATAACTCGCAGCAATGTGATTCGAACTCGCAGCAATGTGATTCGAGAGAGTGCGCGTTCACGCGAATGGGGGGGGGGGTTGGGGGTCGGCAGGGCGGATGATTTCGGCACAGCACCGGCTACAGCAGCCTGGCTGTTGAATACAATAAAACCCAGCTATTCAACAAATGACAGAAATACTTTTGTGTGTGTGTAAATCGCAAACTGCATACTCATACTACAAACAGGATTTTGAAAAGGCAATATCGTTTGCTATCTCGTGACAAAAAAATGAATCTAAGAGAGAAACATAAACTAAAGCTGAATTCGTTTAGCCCATGCTATAATCTTAGCAGGATAATCATTTATTTCAGTTGTCCATTCGGATAAGTGCAATCTACATCTCCTTTTTTTAACTTGTACCGGACAAACACACAAGCGTTAATGTCAAGCCCTGTCTGTTCCCCATGTTACAACATACGACTGGAGAGCTCCCTATAGCGGCAAATAATACAGAAAAAATGTATATTGACATTGTACCCACCGTATTCCCCTGTACGCAAACATACGTACACATACACACACACACACACACACACACACACAATACCTCCATTACCTGCACGTCCTTACATACTGTATCTCTAGGGTTTAACAGTCCATACAGTACATGGGATGAGGTATTATCTAAAACAGAATTACTTAAAAGCAACAACCAGACTTTCCCATTGATATTAATTAAGATGCCCAGTCTCCGTCAACTAAACTAAATTATAAGAATAGATCAAAGCTGAATATTTGATGCTGAGACATTCGAGGGAGGACTTACCACCATCTGGTAAATGGCATCCACAATATTCAGCATCTCATCTCGAGTTATGTAGCCATCGTTATCCAGGTCGTAGAGCTTGAAGGCCCCTGCGTGCCAGGATAGCAGCACATGGACAAAAATGTGTGTTTGATGAATTACTTATTAATAAAGGTAAACAAAATAAATGTCAACTTATTTTGACTATGATTGATGTGTATCATCAACATGCTTGCCGATTAATACAGCGACAACTGTCAGCACTGAATAACATACTGGTGAAGACGTGAGGCAGACAGTAGTGTGTGTGTGTGTGTGTGTGTGTGTGTGTGAGACAAAGTGTCTACACGCATGTGTCAATGAGGTAACTTGCGCATTCAAAGCGTCTATTCCTGTTGTCCATGCAGTGACATGTACTGCTGTGCCTGCATACAGGTGTCTCTATAGACAGATCACTTTGGCCATGCAGATGACAGCATGACTAGGTAGAAGTTAAGTCACTGGAAAGCAAAACAGGAAGAAGGGAGAGGAGACAGGAAGGAAAAAGAGAGGGAAGCCGTGGGAAAAGAACTGGTGTGTTTCTGTACATAAGTTCTATGACTGGGTTTTGTCTCAACCAAGGTTGTAAGTGTCATGGTGATCAGAATGTGTAGTTAAGCTTGCCGCAGAGTAATTTTATGGACCGGGCCACCCAAAAGTACCTTTAGGGTGGCTCAACCGTTGGATGTTCTAGCAAGGGGTTTGGTGGGGGCTGGGATCATGTATGTAGCAAAGCAGAGGGCCAATGTTTTGATCTCAGTGTGGGGCAGTCAGGCAGTAGAGATACGGGTCCTGGCTAACCTGTGCCATGTTCATAACCGTAGTGCCTCTCATGCCCTGTGGGGATTCGCTCAGAGTCTGGGGTTGCAGTGTAGTGAGTTTTGAAGGAGTGACAGTAAGTGTTAAGAACGTGCAGAAAGCTAGCTCCCCTTAGCGTAACCTGAAATGCTGCAGGTGGGGCCATCCAACTGGTACCTTTAGGTGGCATAACTCGTCGTAACGATATCCGTTAGTGGAGGGGGGGTTGAGAAGCAGATACCCCTGGATTGAGCCCACTGAAGGGCAGTTGGACAGTGGAGGAGGAGTTGTTCTCTAAGCAGCGCGATGTCTGACTGCTGCAATACTGTGCTGGCCTGCTGAACTAAAATCGAGGTAATTGTTTTCAGGCTTACATCTGAGCTTTTCGTCCAGAGTCCCTCTGGAGGTGACCGACAGGGCCTGAATAAACTCTGCAAACTCAATGCGTCCATCCTGCCGAGAAAGACAAAGGGAGATGGATGGAGAGAGACCATGGGAGAGACAGAGAGGGAAAGGAGTGTAGGGACATAAGAGTTAGTACAAGAGAACAGGAAGAGAATAAACAACAGAAGAAGAAAAAATATAACTTGAATAAAGAAACAAAAATACAAAGTGAAAGAGCTACAACAAAACAAACTGTTTCTGGAGACTAGTGGATATGAGATGACACTCAGTCCAAAACAAACAGTACAGTACTTAAACAATGACAACATCCTCTGCACCTATACAATGGTACAATGCTATCCAATCCAAGTATTTTATTAAGAATGTTATGTTCCTTCATACACCAACATGATAAGGTTGTAAATTGTTTAACAGTGTCCTGGCTTCGAAGAAATAAATGCGTTTGGCAGTCAGCCCTCACGGTCACCTTGTTCTCGTCAAACACGTTGAAGACGAAGCTGGCGAACTTGGTGGGGTCACCGCAGGGAAAGAATTGCTTGTAGATCTTCTGGAAGCCTGCTGAATCCAGCTGACCACTAGGACAGTCCTTAATAAAGCCCTTATACCTGGGGAAGACAAGGAGGGATGTAGGGATGAGGAGAGGATGGAGATACCCAGGAAGAGGGGAGGAAGGGCGAGGAGAGAAAAGAGAAGGTGAGAAATGTATCGACAATTTATTTTTATTTTTTATTGTGTACACAAAAGGGAAAGTCAGATTTTAATCCCTAAATCCACGATTCTTAAATCCCAGATCCCTATAAAACCAAGATTCCTTAACCCAAGGCACCGTCAGGATCTGATGAAGAATGCTAGCCATGTTTTGCTAAGCAACATACACTTATTAGGGACTGGTTTACTTGAAAAGATGCTTTATCAACAAACCAGCGTACTAAACTGAAACATTATGAAATAGCTTGGACACATACTATAAAATATACTATATTAACACTGAGTGAACAGTACTGTGTCTTTCTACAAGTTACACTGAGCACTAATGCAAAAATAAATACAGTAACATACAAGGTAGTAAGAGAATGAGAGATAGCAGAAAAGTTACATAAATTGAAATCAGAGAAATGTATATGTAAATGGCAAAATGGTCCATTACCCCTCATAAAAACAATATCCAAAAACAGAATATAATAACAATAATTGAAAATATGCAAATATGCAAAACAGTATGCAAATGTAGGCCCTATCTGAAAGTGCACAGACATGACAGGATAATCCACACATGGCAAAAAAAAAACATCAACCCTTTCATAACCCCTCCAGTGTTATGCCTGTCATCTGGCTGGTTTTGCCCTGCATAGATTCAGGCTGCTCATTAAATAAACATGAGCGTGATTAACTCTTAGCAGTGCGTCCACTCCAAGCCATACATGCTGGGCTTTTCTAGAGACAAAGAAGTAAGTGAGAGGGTATAGGCTGTCACAGTGTAATGCTACTCCAAAATGCATCTCCTAAGATAACGCAAACGCTTATAACTTAGCCAGGGGAATTTATCTGAGCCTGCTCAGACACTGAGACTGACAACTGTTGCCCGCTGTTCAAAAGCATAGACAGTTAATGTATTTAGTTAAAAAAGCAATCTTGACTCGTTCTTTGAAGGCTTTAGCCGGGCTCTACTTTACAGCATGAGTGATCGGATTGTTACCATGAATATAATCCATATTAACCATCTTCTAATTAATAATGTTTATTATCCCCAAGTAACACTCCAGTGGAGATATTGTTTGTAAAACATCAAGCCCTTATTATATTGAGCTTTTCAAATACTATGAAAGAAAAGATTCAGTTCCACACAATCCAACGAAACATTGTAATGGTGGCTTTTAAAATCTGTTGTGCTCAAAGTATGCATAATTAATCATTAGCATACCAAATGTTCTTTACTGTCATTACACCAAGACCAAAACATATGTTGTAGTGAAAAATGGCTTTGAGCTCATTAGCTTACAGCCAAAAACAGCCAATGGCTGTTAGACACACTGTGACCTCTACAATGAGAGAAAGAAATTCTACAGTCAAGGGCAGTCATACAAAATTATCATAAACTCAATTGTGTGTGGAAATGGATATTAGCTAATGATACAGAAAATATACAGTGCACTTGGCAATTCCAATAATCTAGATTGGTAGACTCACAGCTGGTGGCATAATAGGGCTTTAATGACAATGTACATTTGTTTGAGTTTGGGACCTTGTCACCTGTGGAGTTCGGCAGTCTGGTTTTACGATACATGGGGTTTTACAAAAAAAGAGAGCTACATCCTAGACACAGCTGACTGTTTCAGCACTTAAGGTACATCACGACCTTAAAGCTGTTATTGTGAGTCATCTGGGTCTGGACATAAGCAACAAGGAATAACAGCAGAAGACCAGGCGTACATGTAGTAAGAGAGACTATTAAATCAAGAACTGATCAAAGAATTTTCCAACAATCAAAGGCTTTTATAAAAAATAACCCATAAAGGCGTTACTATGTTCTAAAAAGACTTTGATGATAGTAATTCCTGCGCCGGTCAGGCATGGGTTCAATCCCCCATAGGGACAAGTAGAAAAAAAGGTATGCACTAACTACTGTAATCGCTCCGGATAACAGTTTCTGTCAAATTACTGAAACGTAATTCAGTTACTGTTTGGAGTTGATCTGTGCAAGAAAACAATAAACCAAGTTTAGAAGAAACAGACAAATGACAAAACAAATGAACGAAGAATGAATTGTTCATCAATGACTGTAGGGTTCACAACAGAAGCCGTAGGCTTGGAGATAATGCATAGAAAGGGCAAGCGTTTTATCATCCTGTCAATGCTCAACCTTGAATGTCTCCCTAAGGCCCAGTTATTGATCAAACTCTCAAATTAATATAAATCCTTTAGGGCAATCGACTGCTAAAACTGCCATGGTCTCTTCTCTTTGGCTCAAGGACCTCTTATGAAGAAGAAAGGATAAACATGTCCCCCAATGAATGATGCAGCTTTGCCTGAGTTAGTGTGCAACTCACACATTTCAGCGGATTGGTATAGCCCAAACAGATAGATTAACATGTGCGTCGTTACACACAAAGGGTTTATTGGTTCATTGTTTAGTTTTCATTGGATTGAATAAAAGTAAATATAACCGCCTGGTAGCTTGACTAAACAAAGAAATGCATGTCGATGAAGCCAGCTTCGAACCGAGTCCTGCGTCCCCTGATGTCTGGAGCATCTGGCTATTCAGTGGAGTAAGCCGCGAACATCACCTGATGCTTTGTGGATTCCTGCTTGGTCTTCCTGTGGCTTTGCTGTGACGCCACGTTTATGTGATGAATTGGCACTGAAATTGATCTCTGTAGCCTGGACTTCGTACTCCCTAAGACGTCTGTCGGCCAATAATGCTGTTTAAGGTGCTAGTCTGTATAATTAGGCTGATAGGCTTTTGTCCATGGATGTCAAGTTCTGTGTCTTTCACAGTATTAATAAATGCCAGACAGTATGCCTCTCTGAGGCAGAGAAATAATGCAGACCGTCATCAGAAGCCGTTCCGTAAACCAACGCCATTTGGTTTTCCATTACTTTCCCAGAATGCATCTGAAGCCGATGGGGGACTAGTACTGTTCTCCCACACAAGGGTGTAGCCACTGAAGTAAATGACAGCAACAGCCACTAATCTGCTGCCTGTTGATGTGTTGTTTACCTGCTTGACACAGAACTTCTCCTGGCAAGTCGTGCTCTAAAACCTCTCGCTCGTCTCTACTCGAGTCAGCTAGCTAGCACTGTGAGCACTGTCCTAGCAGAACGCCGTGGGGGAGGACTTTCTTGCAGTAGCTACGATGTGGCATGGGGCGACACAAAATCACTTAAAAGTGTAGAGAGCAGAAAGGAGATCAGCAGGGGATCGTAGTCGGTGGCAGTTGGGGAAATGTACGCATGTGGGTCGTCTCATTTCAATGGCTTCCTGTCACGGTGTGATCTCTGAGCTGCGATACAAACTCGAGTAGGCCTTTTAGCAGCAGAGAGACAAATGCATCACAGTCAAAGCCCAGACTGGGAACTGGGGACTGTTGAAATATAAGCTGTGGGGTGTGCAAGTTACTCGTGATTACATTTTGTAGCGTTTTTCTGTCATTTTGTCGTCTTTCATTCTTCCTCTAACTGACACTTGTCTTACTCCTTAGAGTTGAAGTTCAGTTACCCATTCTCACCACGGTTCTCTGTAAGCACGTCTTAGGAACAGGCACTCGGCCTGGTGTCAATCGTTCTCCATCTGTGGTGTGCGCATGTCGCCCCGAGAGGGTAGGCCATGACACTTGGCACACACAAAGGATTATAAAAACACAAAGGTTACGAAGCGGGACACTTGGCACATGCAGAGGATGTGAAATGCTTGAAAGGTTACAAAGCAGGAACAAGTGAAGACATGCTTGCACGTCTGAGGTAATCCTGTGACAGAAATATTGTCTGTTTCAATGTGTCTAAATGTAGTTACGGTTACTTTCATTTTAACACATGTATCCTATCCTACAGCTAACCACTGGCAATGAGCCAAATGGGCAGCCAATCAAAAGGCTTGCTGTAATTAAGCTTAAATGGTCAGAAGTTCCAGTTTCTTTCAATTGAATCAGCACCATACAATGATGAGCGGGGGGTGGGTTCTTCCCCAAATGGAGGACACTCATTTCATGCTGTATTTAAATGATAATATCAGCAACACATTTTCGACTTACAGACTTATGTTCCAGTGCACCTCATAACCAACAGGCAAAGTTTACTGTTTACATCCCAACATAATACTTCCAACTTGAGGAGCTCAAAATCACATGTCCATTTTAAACATTACAAAGGACTTGGCTGATACAAATCACCACAAACAAGAGATATCCCTCCAAAAGGCAAACGCCTACGGTACCGTACCAAATGTTCTGATCAACCTTGTTTGTATTCCCTCCTCAGATGGGTCACCACAGGTATTAACTCATGAATGGTTAAATTACAGACATTTAGGGTGTGCGAGTAAGACGTTTCGGGAGACTGTCCTAAGGGATTCAGCAGTGTAATGTCACATGGAGCGTCCTTAAGGAAGACAGAGCGCGCTAAGCTTCTTCTATAACTGGACCTGCTTGAAGCATTATTACTGGGGACAGATCATCTAAGTATCAGCAGTCAAAGTGAACACAGACTGTTCCTTTATGTCTTTCTAGAACTTGTCAAATGTCGGCTGTCTGGTTGCCCGTGTTGAACGCATTCAAAATGGCAGGCCATTTAGTGAGTACGCGTTTTGAAATGGTTATTAACTGGTCATTGAGAGCCATTTTCACTAGGGTTCACGTTACGACGTTGTAGTCTCTCGACGTGGTCAGAGGTATGATGGCGACTGAGGTGATGAAGTCTAAGTATGATCGTTTCATCAATAACCAGTGCTTTCTCTCTGGAATTCCTGCAGATGAGAAAGGATGGATACTGTGTACTGTACTGTACCGGTTATACTGCACATTCAGTGAGAAAGAAAATGCTCCCATTTTTCCCCACCGAGTGGCTGCTACTCTACCCGGGATCGGAATACGATTTTAGAAAAGTATACTGGAAAAATACCGGATTAACTATGCATAGGTTTCGGCCGTCTAGGTTTTTCCGGGGATGCCACAGGACCCGAGAGGAACAGCTCAGAGGCATCGACAGAGCCGGAGGGCAATGCAAGCATATTGATATGAGACTATTGTAGCCTTTAAAAGGTAAAAGCTCTTGCATATAAATGCATCAATAATCAGCTAAATATTAGGCTTAGTACCGTGACGAATGAATTAAATGTACACCATGTAAGAACCACACGTCCTCAGATTAGGAAATGCGCATAGGTCTGTGTG
The DNA here is from genome assembly GCA_016801105.1 of Esox niger. NCBI lineage: Eukaryota > Metazoa > Chordata > Actinopteri > Esociformes > Esocidae > Esox > Esox niger. The sequence goes on from JACXGJ010001784.1 coordinate 21,056, forward strand.
GAATATAAGGATGTCTGCCCCAGTGAGGCTACACGCCATGCTTGATATGGTCCTGTGCTAACAAACCTTATTCTACCTACTAGGCTTCAACAAGGTGGAGTGAAGCATCATTTAAATGAGTGAAACCCAATGGTCATGGACCGTGCCCATGGCAGGAATTGTGGTCGTCTGTGATTTAAATTGTGTGGATGAGGTTGGGCCAAACGCCTTTTCAAATGTCCACAAGTATCATCGACATCAATGTTCATGTAATGAATCATGAGAGCATTACATTTATACAAGTTTAAACCTAATTGTTTGTGTTGTGTGGGCACCAGTCAGTTCTGGGAGGAATGCCCCCCCCATTCTGTCGGCTTCGCATTTCAAAACACCTGCAATGTGTCAAAGCTGCTCGCAATATCAGAACAGAGGAATAGCTCTCCAACTCCAGACAGCAGCACGAGGGGGTGCCTGTATTTATGGAGTAACGTCAGGGCTGTGTGACGCGGCTTCCAAGGTAGCAGCTTCTCAGGGTTTGTCCCCCTGGCTAAGCCCATGGCCAGGCTTGTCCACTGGGGTTTGGTCTGCAGCTTCCAGTGCCAGCAAAGCCTGAGGCAAGAGAGAGCTGTGACACATGCGTCCACCATTTTGTGCCAGAGTGTAATTTAGCCCATTTGAGGCAGGGTATAATTATGTGACAATGCTACGTTAGCATGAAGGGCCAGGTTTGAAATGTACAAAGGACACCCATTCTCTTACAATGTCACAGGATTTTCCCAATTACCAAATGTTTATGTTTCACACAAATGTGTCCAAATTCAACTGGAGGCATAAGCTACAGTACTTTGAAAGCTGTAAAGCCTCACAAAGCCTTCTATTTCAAGATGTGGTTATGAAAACACGGTGATGCATTTGGTGTCCATGGTAACGAAGGCTGAACGGTAAGGTTGCTGGTAACACTGTAGGAGTTTGCAGAAGGTTTAGCGTTCATACAAAATCTGGTCAGTGTGTAGTATTCACAGAACACAGTGTCACTGAGTTACGGCGCCAACTATACTGTCCCCTTGAGCAAGGCACTGAACTCTCAACCGTCTCAAAAGGGGCAGATTTCCAACAGAGTGCACACTACTCACAGAGGCACCGCATCAAGGTTCACTCATGTAAACTGGAGGAACACAGAATCTACCATCACTCCAGGGGGAGACGACGGGATTCGTCTTAGAAACCTTTCCACTACACTTTTACAGTGGTCCTACCATTGTAAGTGAGTAGAAATCAGCCCATTCAATGGCAAAAATAAGCAAGAATATGGAATGTCAGGTTGACTTCTGTCACCTGAGACAATTATAGAAACTTACCATTGCTGTACCTCTTTTTCCGTGACTGCAGCAAGAAAAGAGAAAGAAGTAGATGGTTAGTAGAGCAAATACTTGACACCAAGACGACAAAGAGGAAGTTTTCTCCACTAGCCTGCATTTTAATCATTTAAAGGCACAGTAAAATGGGTGTATATGAAATGTAATAAATTGGATGAATAATGAAATCCGTCTGTTAGGTAATTTTTGTACTGTTACACTTAGAGATACACCCGAACACTTTTGTCATTGCCAATACCTATTACAAGTGCTGAACTCTGCCAATACTGAGTATTGATCCAATACTGCCATTATCAATTTGTTGTGCTATAATTCTCATTATTTTTATTAACATAGTAACCAAACACCAAGATAAAGACCCCGAACAATAACTTGGCAAAAAATTGAGAAACATGAACCATAAATATGTTTTATTAACAATTTATGTATATATTTATATAAAAAATATTTCAAATGAAACGTACATTATATCTTAAAACTTTAACATCATATCTTATTAAAATATGTTCAAATCCCATGGACACTACGGAGTAGTCATTTCAGCAAATTCTTTAAAATGTAGAAGGGGAAAGACAATGCGTATTGCTAAATAACAGTGAAAACTAAAGATGTGACACAATTAAACAGGCATTGTCTCATCAGTTTGACATTAAAATCATATAATTCCATGTGAGTTGGCATGTGTAGTTTGTTGTCTCCCAGACACATTGTGATCAAAGTGGCACCAGATGAAACCTAGAGGACCTGCCTGCATTTGATCAATTAAGATTACAAATGTAGACAGAACAGAATGGGTGCTTTACGTTTTTTAGGATATAAGAAACCAAACAAGAAGACTGGCATCAAAACAAAGCACAGAGGACACAAAAAATAAACGAGACAATAACAGATAAGTTGTTGTTCAGGTGGCGGTGAGTCTTCGTAGAGCCTCTGAGAATCCCTAACATAATCACCTGGGCTTCTAGATTCATTGGAATCTCAAGGACCTCAGAGGGGATTCCAAAGATTCTAGACGGGAAACTGCACAGGTATGGCATGGGGAAACACGGTGAAGCAGTGCGCCCTCGGAGGCATGTCACTTGTCGAGCCATGGAGTAGCGTAATCTATGTAAGATCATAAACTGAATAAGACAGGGTCTTGAGTTATCTGAGCAGGTATGAAGGACTCCTTTGAAATACTCCTGCCTGATGTTTGGGAATATTTCAAAGCAACTATCAAATATAGAGGGCAGAGCAGTTTCAAATGCAAAGGGGCATTTAGTAGTCTGCAGATATCTAAAGACCTTAACATCTAGGGAGGTTATCGTTCTCCCTAAGTTAATCAAAAGGGACAAACGATTTCTCTCCCCAGCCAGCTATGTGTAGTGTTTCTAAAATGTAACAGACAAGCTAGAATGTAACTGACAAGGTGTAGGACGCTACATCACAGCCAAATCAGACCAAATCTGTCAGGGGAAATAATATAGGCTTCAATTATTTATTTTGACCACTCAAATTATTATAACGGCCTATATTAATGCAACAGCAGATGAACAACAACATGTACAGAGTAGCAGTGGTGCCTGGAGAAGAGGCTTCACTCTAATTTTGCTTCCTTAAGGCCTGCCGGGCATATTTCAAACCAATATTTCCATCTCTATCCATGAAATCGCTCGCATGAAACCGCTCAAATTGGCCATCTGCTCCAAAGACTACGCTTACCACATCAAGCTACCTCCAAACTGTTAACTGCCAATTAAACGGCTACACAATACTGCTCCCAAATCCCTTCTCATCTCATCTTGATAGACACATATACCATCTTGATTAAATACTACATCTTTAAGTTGTTGTTGTGTACTTTGTTCTTACTATCTACCACAGTGCTGGCAGTTGCCCCTAGTAAATGTCAGGGTAAATAAATGTTGCAATTAAAGCCAATTCTGTAGTCTGAAGTCCATACTGTACAATCTGTTTTCCCCAGTGCCCATTACAATCAGTTTTGGGCAGCATTGAACCACAGTAATAATGTAATTATTACATTTTTTCCAGTAGGTTGCTGGTATAGTTAAAAACAAATTCTAAGTTTATTGCTTCTTTGCCATGTAATGGTCAAATTAACAGTTGGAACTATACTACTTTATTTACTGAATGGAAAAAAATCATTGTGTTTGTGTTTAATCATTGTGTTTGTGTTTAATAGGCTAAATTGTATATTCTCTTAACACTTGAAAGTGATATGTCCTTGCAATTTGCAGTCGATGACTTTTCCAATTCAGAGTACACAATGAACAGTAGGGAAATTGTAATGAGCTGTAATTGATAGCTTTGTAAACTATTTTCAAAGCAACTTCAGTAAAACGGAGTTTTACTTTTTTTCAGTAAAACGGAGTTGTGCCAAATAGGCAGGAGTTGAACTGTGACCCTTCGACAACCTTAACGACAGACATGAACAACTCCAGTTCTAACTCCAGATGAGATGGGAGGGAACAACTCTCCCCTGTCAGTGTATCCCAAAATTGTGGTAGGGCTTTAGCCTGAAGCATGTTGGTCATCGCATGCCTCGATACGACAGACTTGACAGCACTGTTGCAGTTCTCTGGTTGTTTTAAAGGCAGTTGAGGTGCATTCTGTAAGGCATGTAATTTCAAATATATACAACATGTACTATTGCACAGTTGTGTAGTTGTACATTGTCTTTGCATGGCGTTTTGCATAGCTGTTCCAAATGGTATGCAAAGATGAAGTCAGACTGGTGGACGTGTCAGACCCACTTCCTGGTCAATCCCTGAAATACTGCCACCTCAGGATTTACTGCCTCTCTCAAGGCGGCTTGTTTTAGAGGCTCTGCGGAGATAACCTGTCACTCGGCCATTGGGTTTGCTAACTGCAGTATGACCCTGTAGGGAAGGCCATGCAAACCACTCATATTAAAGGTGACCGATTTTGCCCCTGGACAGACAGGAATTGGATTCCTTCTGCACACGCACACACACACACACGTGCATGCACGTACGCACGCCCACACAGACAGCGTGCAACTTTAACTGGGGTAGCGGTCAAAGTAGCGTAGTTATTAACAGAGTCAGTGGAGTGCATCCAGGCAAACAGTGAGTTGTGGAGGAGGGAGTGAGTTGTAGAGGCGAGAGGGAGTTGTAGAGGAGGGAGTTGTACAGGAGGGAGTTGTTGAGGAGGGAGTTGTACAGGAGGGAGTTGTACAGGAGGGAGTTGTAGAGGAGGGAGTTGTAGAGAAGGGAGTTGTAGAGGAGGGAGTTGTAGAGGAGGGAGTGGGTTGTAGAGGAGGGAGTTGTAGAGGAGGGAGTGGGTTGTAGAGGAGGGAGTTGTAGAGGAGGGAGTGGGTTGTAGAGGAGGGAGGGAGTTGTAGAGAAGGGAGGGAGTTGTAGAGGAGGGAGGGAGTTGTAGAGGAGGGAGGGAGTTGTAGAGAAGGGAGGGAGTTGTAGAGGAGGGAGTGGGTTGTAGAGGAGGGAGTGAGATGTAGAGGCAGTGAGTTGAAGAGGCAGGGAGTTGTAGGAGCTAGAAGTAAAGTGACAAGGCATGCCAGTTGAAGGGAGTGAAAAAAAAGTAAAAAATAAATAGTTACAAAAACAATGCCCCTAAGCTTTGCCCTCATGAAGAGGATATTAATTAAAAGTTTTATATTTGCTGTGACAACCAGCCCGTGTGTTTTTTCTCTTTCGCTGCAAAGCATTCAAAAGAAAAAAAAGGGGGGAAAAGACGGTTGACTTGATACCGTCTCCATTAAGCCATTTTCCCAAATGAGTGAGCATAATCTTGCCCTATATATAAAAGTCAGTGCTCAAACACACAATGAGAATTATATAAGTAATGGAAGGGACTTCAACCGTGTTTTGTACAGGGACCACTACTCTAGCCATTAGTCCATACAGGGACCCCATCAGCAAAGGGGAAAAAAGACAGTTGACTTGATGCCATCTCCATTCGGCCATTTTCGCAAATGAGTGAGCACACTTTTGCCCTATATAGAAAAGTCAGTGCTCAAACACACTCTGTGAATTATATAATGGAATCCAAGGGTCTTAACCCTTTCCTTGTACAGGGACCACCACCCAAGCCGGTATTAAATCCAGGGATCCTATTGGCATTGTTTAAAATCCCATGCGAGGCTAGTATGAAAACGTATGTGATCACTTGCACTCTAAGTCGATCTGCATGAGAGCATTAGCTCTTATAAATATATCAGCTCTTATTAATAATTTTATGTAACTACTGAAAACTCAAATCACTCTATTTTAAGGCTAAATCATTTTTGTACTTTAATATATTTGTACTTAATATTATAGCAACTTGTCACAACTTTTTCACAAACATTGTTTAAAATATTATATTAGCAATCTTTCACCTTTTGACAAAAAAATGTTATCTCACTCCCCACAACAAACCTACCTTTCTTGTTTATTTGGCATTTGCAGTCATATTTTAATTTGAGAAACACAAACCCATTTCTTCTCACCCCTCTATACCATTCAGGAACAGTAATGTCAGTACAAATCTCTCTCTCTCTCTCTCTCTCTCTCTCTCTCTCTATCTCTTTCTATCTCTCTCTCTTTCTCTCTCTCTCTCTCTCTGTCTGGTATATTCTGACCCATCAGACCTTCTCTCTTATTAAAATGGTAGTAATGCAGTGTACTGGAGTGAAGAGAACATAGTCTTACTCTTATTTACTACAATCTAGATTTAATCAGTTTAGAGTGAAGACGAATTAAGGAAGCAACATGAATAATGAGCCATCTATTAACAGTGTCCCCTCGGAGGAAATTTATATTTATTAATTCTTGACAGATTTTTCCAACATTGCCACTAATATTAGGCTGAATCTGGTAAAAACCAGTGTAAAGCGCTTCGACACTTGTTCTTTGGTGAAATTGCAGATGGTGATGCCTACTTTACACATGCGGCCTCAGATGTCTTCCCTACACCGAGTTAACGCTCGCTGAGACACGTACAACTCAAATGTAACCACCGTTAACACAGATCCATCCATAATCATCCCAAGCAATGCTGCGCTATCACGTGTTTCTGCATGGGAAAACTCTGCCATTACAAATGACAGTGAATATGGTGAACTTTGCCTGGGGATGACCATGACATGGCACTGTTGGACTCTCTGCTTGTCTTTCTCAGGCAGAGGGGGGCTAAAGGAGACATCACAGTAGCGCTGTGGACCAATTACGTGATTTGCAGTAAAGTTTGCGCACATCCAGCTCAACAGTTGCTGCATAGACCTTCGACAAAGTTCTGTTGACAGCAAAGACAGCCTAGCGATTAAATCCAATTCCTCAGTAAAGACCCTGACGCGTGTTTAAAACTCAAGCGAGACACTGAGGATAAACTTCAGCCAAATCATGTATCCGGAACTGTGGAGCATGAACTTCATTGCTGGCTTGAAATGTGAAGACAATGCTAAGCTCAGCAAAGGCAGTCTGTGAGCATGTTGCACAACAGAAGATGCAAGTATCGTTCAGAACACGCTCACGATAAGTTCTTTGTTGGGCTCATAGGAACACTTTATGTTATGGTCAAATTGTTGAAAGAGAAATAATGACTTCCTCCAAAACAGAAACCAAGGGAAGACCCTGTCATTAGAAACTACAACTTAAATGTGACCTGCAAAATGATGATCCATGCCACTGAATTGCAATATGTTTACCAATTGAGGGGCATATCCTAAAATTAGAGAGCTCTCCATACGGCCTTAATTGAATCAAATCAACACAACTAACTTGACAAAATGGTCATGTTGTGGACTGACTGAGGCAATTCATCTCCATGGAGACCAGAAACTGGAGCATATCAGTGGAAACAAAAGGCACGGCTTGCAGAGGAACACAAATATTGTTCTGTATGTGAGGGAATGCATAACATAACGTATGGCTAAAAAGTATATAGTTAGAATGACCCGGGTGGTTCAGGTCCAAAATGCTGCTTGGCTGAAATCCATGTGATAGACAATGACATTTTTTTTGCTATTTGTAGTGGCACTGGTTCATAAAACAATACAGCATCTCAGTATTCTACTGGATTACAAATAGTATACTGTACATAACTCTGAGTTGTGTCACCCCTGCGAAGGGCTCTAAGCTGTAGGATTTTGGCGACATACCACAGATCCCAAAGTGTATTACTGCTTTAGCTAACCGTCGGTAACAAAGGTGAGACGCCGTGCGGTCATTAAGACCACACTCCTAGGACAGGATGTAAGTGATGCTCTGTGCCAGATAGTCCCACCGATCTGAGGCTGGGAAAGGCTTCGGTTAAATGCAGATACTGTAGGCAGTAGGTGGTGTAGGAATAGGCATGGGGAATTGACATAAGCTGGGGGGGGGGTAAAGGGGAACAAAAAGGAGATAGAGATGCTTTAAAACTATAAAACACAAGACTGGGAGTGAGTCACTCCAGGCGAAGGCCAGGAAGATAACAAGCAATAAGGAGAGACACCAGACAAGAGTGGTGGGTGGGAGTGGAAGGAAAAAGGCAGACAGAGAGCGAGTGAAGAGGGAAGACGGAGGAGATGGATGGAGAGCAGTGGGGAGTGAGCTGGACAGAAGGGGAGGAGAGGACCTAGAACCAGCACGCAGTGACACTGAGAGGTGGGCGACTGGAGCCGGGGCTTGTTCTTGCGGCTGAGTGTGTGAACGTGTTCATTGCATCGGTACAGTGAGTTTGAGTGATGCTTGCGATGATGGGCTGAAGCGGCGTGATCCTTTGAGCTGGCGTGTCTGACTGTACGTGTGCGGTAGAGAGACGGAGAGTTTGTGTGGGTGGGTGGGCTGATGGCTTCAGGGGAGGCTGGCCCCTCGGAGCGATGCCAATGAGACCCTAATTATACCATACCATTTCTCGAGGAAAAACAATTACAGGGTAAAAGAAACCAGCAGAACCCACGAGGGAACATGGCTTCACAAACCAGCTTGCATTAGCTGACAACAGCAAGATAAGACATGAAGAAGGGCTTCATAAATACACAACAGATACGTGATGGACCTTGATTTCTCATGCCACTCAGCTAGCGTATCATGTCTCATGGTGTAAGTGATTTCAATTAAAGACTTTAGGCCAACAAAAGTAGTTCCCCTTTACATTATTGGACTTTAATTTACCTGTATGAACACACTTTTGGGAACATATTTGGGTCCGTATTTATGGCATATATTTAGGGCACATATTGAGTCTTCCGAGGATACGAGTGTCATCATGCCACCACGCATTCCGATTAGCGTTGAAACGTTTGGCGAATGTTGATGGCTGAGGCTGTATGTGAGGCTAAAGGAAAGTGATCTCCCTGTGATGACGTGTCATTCAGAAACAATGAGTGATGTCACGACTCCACCCTCTTGCCGGCAGCGCTTGGCGTGGCCACACCCCCCCATGATTAGGACACGCTCCGTGGGCCCCAGTGAGAGAGCAGGAAATTAGCCCCTGTGACAAGCTTGCTTCCCCTCTCAATGGGGTGCATTTTTTCACCCCATCATCACACACACACACTTTTGTACACACACTCCGACTCACCGCAGGGGACGTCACTTGCCGTCACACTCAAACATAGGAACATAATCTTCTGCTTATTTCTGTGATATCTGCTCTGAATTCTAATTAGCTAACAAACTACGAAGGCTGAGTGGAGAAGCTAAATGGAAAATGCTGTCAGCAAGAAAGACAGATCTGTAGCTGCCTACTGACAAAATGTAAACTCGAAATTGCTCACAATGGCAAAATAGGGAATATTGGCTTAATTGGCAGTTTTCCTGACAATAATAAACTGCCGATATTAGCATTTTCTGGTGAAACTGTGTGCATACGTCATAAAAATTGTGGGTTTTCTTACCTTACATCATACATTGTTTATTCGTTTCTTACTCGTTTTCTTAATTTTTCTCCCTCCTCATATTAAATTGTATCTACGTTCCTGCCTCACTGCAGCAACTCTCAAGGAATTTGGGAGAGTTGAAGATCGCTGCAAACCTTCCTCCTAGTCATCTGTGCAAAGCCACTCTTTATTTTTTTTGCTTGGCTTGTTCCAACAGGAAGACTTTTGGGTCACAGCGTGTGACTCACCTGACAATCTCAGTTAGCGCTGCAGGCTCCGGGCTGTCTAAAAGTGTTGCTAGAGCATGATGACCAGCAAATCCCTGGTGACAATACCTTCCCACTCCCTGGGTGATGCTGGCCAATTTGCACTTGTCAACCAGCAGCACATTAAAAGCTCAAACTTGTAGATTTTGGTGGTCAACTTGGGGTTAGAAAAGAGTTGTTTAAATTGCTGTTTTAAACCCTGGTGTTTGATTTTGGGAAAAAATACATTCCAAACGTCTACATGAGTGTGCATGACCAGAGAGACAAGTACACAGTGGCTTTAAACTCTATCCACAAGTGTGCTTCACCACACTGTAAGGTTGTTCCTTGAACGTCGGGTTTAATGTTTGACCCCTCTAAAGGTCTGGAGTATCTGTAAGTGATTTGTGATAAATTAGCCACATGCTGTCATGACACCATGTAGACTTCTACATTCCTTGTAAAGAGGACAGATATAGCCATGTATTTATTTCTATACTTAATCACATTTGAGTGTGCTCTGATGATTCAGTGCAGCATATTATTCGTCTAGCATTGCATGGTGTTACTACCTTTATCAGAAGTATTAAAGGAAAGGATAAGAGGATTTGGGGTGACTACAGAGTCTTACGTGTATTAGCACTCCTGAGGGACAACGGGGGTGGGGGGGCGGACGGGGGTTCATTCAATCGGAGAGGAAGACTTACTACAATGGTTGCTATGTCTCTTTCCCAACCACCATTACTGAATGGCTATTACTGAATGGCTATTACTGAATGGCTATTACTGAATGGCTATTACTTTCTTGCATTCCAAATTTCAGTATAACCCATTTACAAGTGTATAAAACAAAGATACTGTGAAAATATTTTGTGATATTCTGTGATGTGATTTAAATGATTATTTTCTGATTTGCTAATTAACATTCTGCTGTCAAAATGTGAAGTACGATTGGAGTAGGTGAAAATGTTAAACAAAAGTAAAATATGTGTCGCCAGACATAGGCTTGCCAAAATATGTGTGTTTATGTAATTTTGGGCACACAAAGCTGTATTCACCGCTCGTGTATGCTTGGTTTTTGCACACAATTAATAATTACCTAATGATTGCACCTGCCTTTCAACAACAGTATGCCAATAGCCTATTTTTAACATGAAAAAAAGCTACCAACAGGTATGTCATGCCACTTTACCTAAGGACATATTTATTGGAGAATTCTAGATTCATGCAGGCATGATCTTCCATAGCAACAGATTCAATCCATTAAATGTTAATCAGATAAAGGGGTGTGCCAACAAAGACAGATCAATACAGTAGATGTTGGAGTTGGGCCAAGAAAGTATAGAAACTAAGTATTGTAGAAGGCTTAAACTAAAAGGTAAATGTTACATTTATTGGTGGAAAAGGGAAAATAGGGTGAAGGAAAGAATTAAAAATGCAAAAATACATGAAAAGACCATAAATAATACACCTAAAATGATTGTACTTACAGTAGGTTTTCCTAGTTAGCTCCTCTACCACCTCAGGCTTGAGTTTGCTGTTGGACTTCCCCATTGCTCAAGCATATGTCTTTAAGCCGATCTCCGCGTGCCTCAATAGACTCCCGGGGCAGCAGCCTTCACTCCCATTTAAAAAGAAAGAAGAACACAAGGAAATCAAACACGTTTTTAAAGTCCGTGGCAACAGCTCTTCGGGTGGCAGGGAGACAACTGATGGGGGATCTGGAAAAGGCAAAGAAGAAGGCAAGGAAATGTGCTAAAAGAGCAGCGGCAGGGCTCGTCTCTCCTCGTGGCGTAGCAGGGTGAGCCTGTGGAGCGGACTGTAGCCTGTAATCCACTCAGCCGTGTCCCTCCTGCTTTCTGCAATCCTGCCTGGCTGCTGCTGGAACTCCCTACCGGGAGCAGGGGAGGGGGTGGGAGGGAGGTGTGGAGTCTGCGAAGCGTCAAGGCCCAGGAAATTCACACCCGCCCTGGGGACTCGCGCCGGTCTGGCTGGGCCTGAGCCGAGGGACAAAGCTGGTTTCAGAGACAGGCTGGGAGCTCAGTGGTTGTCTGCCTTCACTGGAACAGGGCGGGTGGGTGTGTTTACTGTGTGCATGCGTGGCCAGTCGGTGATGTGTTGATACTGTTGTCCTTGGCAACAGGAGCCCATCCTCCGTCTCTCTCTCTCTCTCTCTCTCTCTCTCTCTCTCCGTCTTTACCGATATAAATACTCTTTGCTCAAATAAGAAAAATGGCCTGCCTGTATTTTTCTGCATTACGAGCAGGGGTTTTCTGTAGCTCCCATCGTTTCTCTCTGATTGAATCCCATTGACAGTAGCCCTCAGTTTGCTCTCAGATTACAAGCAATTGGCAAAAGAGCAGGAGCCACTTTACAGTATGTAGATGCAAGCTAAGCGTGATGGATGAAACATGCAGTGCTGTGAGCTGTATTTCTAAGAAAAGTCTGAATTTCTTGGCACATTATACCTATAGATGGGACATGGGACAAAGCAGCTTTCTTTTTGTTTATTTCACCGCTGATTGACTTTCCTGTGGTAAAGAGTCAATGGTCAAATTCACTACTGAAATAAGGACATTGGTGTGCACTTATTCATAAGTCTGGTTTGTAGATTGGGCACTATATTTCATGATGCTGCATTATAATGTGACAATATTCTGACCCCCCCACCTGAACGCTTCTTCACAAATAAGCGACAAATGAATGTAGGTCACTGACAGAATAATCTCTTGTGGACAGAGACTTGGTAAATGGTACTATAGATCTGTCATGGTGAAAACGGGATACACGGGACCTGCAGCGTTATTTCCTTCTCCTTACTGATTAGTCGGACTTTGCCGGTGTTAGAATCTGTAGAATTTTGAAAGGGGAAGTTTAATTTGGCCCATGATTTACCCATTATCTCTTCTTATATCATGTTTGCATCTAGCACTTCATTGAGGATTGGGCAAAATATGTACATTTTAGGTAAACCAACCTTATTTATTGAACATTTATGTAAAAGAGTATAAAAAAGATGTTTACTGAGATAATACCTTACTGTAGCCATTATATGTTGCTGCCTCAGTTTATTCTGAGGAGGGGGCATAGGGCCACTTTAAATACATATATAAGTCAACCTTTCTAACCCAACAGAAAGCCAACTGGTTATTGCTACAGATGCTATTCTTATCATTGGGGAAAAGCTTATTTTTTCTGAACTGAATTCACTGAGGATTCAGAGAACTACTCTGACCAACTTCTACCATGCAACACAGTGTAAGGGGGACTACATCTCTGACTCCAACCAGCCTAAATCCTATTTTTAGGATAAATTAACTGAGAGCAGGTGATGCTACTACCACATCCGGACAATAACAATGTGCCACTCGATCTTAACTCCTGCATATTCACTGGATTGGTTGAACAGGGCAGAAGAGCTCCTCCAACAACAGTTTTTTTCTCTTCTTCAGACAAGTGTTTGGGGATACTAGTTTCAGGCGTTTCTTTAAAGCCTGCTCTGCTAACGTACTGAGTCATTTGCTACAGGGTGGCCTCGACATACTAATCCACAAATGGACAAATGACCTGGTTCACGTGGTCGTTGGGGTCAATTAGTTAATCCAGCTGACCAGGAGAAAGATCGAGGCACTACTTGTATGGCTCTCCTGTTAACAACGTACCACAATATTTTACTTAAAGGGATAGTCCATCCCGCTCAACAACACTCCGGGACAGTAACATTTACATTGAGTGTAGGGCTTACCTGATTCAGGCACATAGTCGACATGCTCTTGGTCGCACGGTATTTCTATAATTGAGCATTAGCCTAAATTACCTACGTTTTTCCCCAAAACACCTTTTTGATTTCACCATTATCACCAGACTATAAACGAATTCTCAGTGGATCGGTCAAATCCTGCGGTAGTTTCTCAATCCTACGGTAGTTTCTCAACATCAGTGCAAGGCAATTTTTTGTCATAATTGTGTTTAACAGCACAACCTCTAAGAATCAACAGTTACTTAGCTAGCATTATTAACCGCGTTCAAATTTAGCTGTCTGCTTTTCATAAATTTTTCCGAACAACAAGGGGTAAAATAGTACATTGGACTGCATACTGGAAGTTCACTAAGCCTCTTCAGCACGAAGTCAGCAGCAACCACAGTCCTACCCATAGATGACCTATTATAGATGTTCCATTATCTATAGTTCAAGCTATCTAAAACTCCCGTGCCTCTTTCGGATTCCCGCCAATTCGCTACTGGACTGTCATCGCGCTAATCTAGCATGACATGCTCAAGTACTTGTACATTTTGGCTGGATTACAAGATGTAGCAACGGAGTATCACGATGGTAAACACGGATGTATATAATTCTGAGGCAACTATTTTAGTTGGCTGCCTTTCATGCAAACAAAGCATTTTGATTTGTAATAAACGTTAAGGCTCCTCCTAATTGTTCCCAGTATTGGAAAAACACAGTAATTTAACGTAGTACTCCAACAAATCGGCAGACCTACATACAGTGGCACATACAGCACAGAATGGCTATGGGGAGCAGCCAATGTACGTTACACTGCCAGACTAGCTGACCTGACACATTTATAATGCCTGTCACCAACGTGTTATTGAAATTGTCTGTCTCCTTCACATTTAACAGTAAAGCCTGTTATAGAACAAAGGGTGTGTTAGGGATTGGGTTTCACTTCTCTCTTCCAGCCCCACTTGAAAGCATGTCTAGAAACATTCTAATTGTGTCTCAATGGCCCTTAATGTGATTCAAAGCCTTTGGGGCCAATGAAAATCACCTAAATTAACTTTCAACACAAAATACATCAATTGAGGAGGGTCAAAAAGGACTTTATGAACAGAGGATACAGTATTTACATGGTTGTTTTCCATCTTTCAAATGTTAAGGTATATTGTGTCTTGGAACAAAACAGTTTGTGTAAATGTAAAAAAGAAAAGTAACAGTGAAGACATGGCCTTGCCATCTTTCAAAGCCTGACGGAGGGCCAACATGTCTACCCACAACTTTTGATCTCAAACATTAGCACAATACCACTACTTAGGCTTCTGGTCAAGAAGCAAATTTGTTTTGTTACGGTTGTAAAAGAATATAACATTTAACCACCTTGATCGACAAATGTCATCCACAGCATTCTCTCGCAACTGAAGATGTGTTCAGCTTTGGCAATACTGATTTTGAATACATTCATTTATCATCATCATCATCATCATCATCATCATCATCATCATCCACTGTCTACATGGAAAAATACTGTATTGTAGTGTTTTAGTTTCTTGTAGTGTTTTAGTTTCTTAAGCAGTTCAGACAAGGTTCATCGCTACCAAAATATCTTCACAGGTTAATGGATCTTTCCCTGAAAATGAGTATTGCTGAGAAAACTGATTGCAAACCACCATGTGGATTAGGGTGAGAACTTTACTCAAATGGGCACCTGAAAGCATCTCACAAACACACTTGACAGTACCACTGCAGTTCAGTAGAGGCACCACAAATGAAGGAAGATTAGCACACACGGTATTAGTCTGATGAACAAACCCCCCAAAATAACCAGCTATACATTTCATTGTAGCTTAAGTGGCTTCCACTTCACAGCTGGCAAGAAGAGGTAAATAAATACAAAGTTTCTGCAGTTAACCATTTGCTTTTCACCAGAGTTTAGCTGTAAGTGTCCGAGCGTGCGTGCGTGTTTGAGACTGAGTCATACGAGATGTCATGCTTTATATACATTCAAAAATAAATAAAAGAACAACTACCAATAGACCAAGAACAGCAGCCTCAGTGTATTAATTAAACCAAACTAGAAATTGTGGACATGGTTACTTATTGCCCACATTTACTTCACGGTAACATCAAAGGGAATTCAAATATACAATAATGTACACATAAATACAGTTAAGACCACCACTGTTTGGGATCACCCTAATTTGGGGCTGCCACCCAGACTGAAGTGAAGTGGGTTAACAATTCAAGTCGGGGCAACAGGTGTCCATCGCCACATCTGTTACCACATAGTCCAGACACACTGCATTCCCGTGAGGCCACTCTCCCGTAAGGCCCCATTGCCCATTAGGCCATGCTCTCTCTCTCTTCCATTGGCCCATTTGTGCTCCTCTTCATTTTCTTTACTCCATCTGCCATTGCCGTTGATGTGGTTATTCTGAGGAAAGAGCAAAGAAATTAAAGGATTTAGAGCAATTAGTAAATCCATAATATATATAGACGTTCACACTATTTTCACACTGTTTCTTCATGCATTGAAAAAAAATACTAATGTTAAATTGCAGTGCTTTGTGTCAATTCAGGACAATATCAGCACCTTCTCTAGGTTCCCACACTGGGTAGAGAAGAGAAATGCAAACGCTTAGCCAGACCTAAGAGACAATATTGTATAAAGGCATCGATCAGCACGTGGGCGTTGCCATCGCAGAAAGCCCACAGTGACAGTCTGCTTGCTATTCATCTCAGCACAGATGCCAGAAAGAGTACGGTTGTGCCCTGCAACTGAAATGTATCATAACATATGTCAATTGATAAAGGATGCCCCAATGGTGTATTCTAACTGACAGAAGATTTGTTCTGCCAGTATATTTTTGTTATTCCACAAAGTTCTATCTAGCGCTTCAGTGAGGGCGGAGCACCATAACCCTTTGACGTAGCTATTGAGCCAGCTCTCCCTCGGCGAGAGAGCTGCAAACGGACAGTCCAAATACGAATCAAAGGCATTTTCCATGTTTTCTGTTATTCCCCAATATGGAAGGTAACCTTAAATCTGGTTTGAAGCCAACATAAACGTTAAATGACAAATATTTTGCAGCCCTGTGGCAAATTGTGGTATGACAAAAATAAAATCAATCACGCAAACCCTGCTTAATGCAAGAAATGTAAAACTAGGCCAAGAGTGTACCCATCAGCATGACAACAGCCTGGAACACACAACCAAAGCTCCTGAACCTTTGGGAGGCTAATGATTAAAAAGATAAATATCCTTCAGTGGCCCAGTCCGATACCAGACCGCTGTAATTGCTGCCAAAAAGTGCTTCCAAAGTATTAACTCTGTACAGACCGATCCAATTGATAACTGCTAATGATAAAAGGGCTTTATAAAATCAATTTTATTGATTGAATTATGATTCCAGTATATAGTGAGTAGATTTAATTAAATAATCATAATAATAAAATGCTATAAAATAGCGGAGCATAGTGGGTTGGTAAGTTGGGAAAACCTTTATTTCAATAGATGAAACTAAGGCTATGAAAGCAAAAAGTGAAAAAGGGGGTGGCTATCTAAACGAATTGTAGGCAAAATGTGCCTAAATTCCTCTTTCAATCTCTCAAAGAAGTCGAACCTTCTGAAGAAGCCAAATGAGTTATTGAAATATTCACAATGCCCCACTTCCTTTAAAAAGCCCTTAGGCGGCTCCAAAAACATACAGCCCATGTTTAATTCATATTTATTTGTGGTGTGTCACTGAATGTAAAAAAGGCCCGGCTTTCTTAAAGTAAAGGTCACATTGAGACAAACAGAAAAGGGTTAAAAACTAGATAATGCGAACAACAAAACTGTTGTAGGGAAACGCCGGAGCTCCCGACAGCATCAAAACACATTACTTGCAGCCATAATTGTAAAGCCTGTAAGATTTGCAATAGTGATCTAAGCCAGTTTTTTCTTTTTGACGATGGGGTTGTACCTGCTTGTTTGTCAGCCCTCCTACAATGACATGCTGAAATATTAGCCCCCATATGATTTCCATTTCATTAATATGGTTTGTATTTCAAGATTCATCTTTATATTTCTTTTTTTGAAACACCAAAGCCAAAACAAAGCAGAATCCCAATATACTTAATTCGCTGAAGAAAACATGTTTTGAACTGGGAGTCTGGGACTGGTTAAACGTATTGAACCAAACATAGGCAAGTTGTTGTGGGCCAGAATCATCAATAAAGCAAAGCCAAGAAAAACATGTTAAATCAACCAGCAGTAGCATAGCACAGAAGAAAAACATAAAATGAGATAGCAGCTGATTAAACTATATTTCCTTTTCAGAAAATCCAGTAAAGCCCCCATGTCAGGTATCAAGAGGGATGACAAATGGAAAACACTTCGAGGCAGTGTCTGTTTGTTGTTATGGTATGTAGGCGATTGATGCGCGTGCGTGCGTGCGTGCGTTCAAGTGACAGTTTTGTAAGCGCATGTCCACACCCTCAGCTACTGGTCTGCGGGTCCGGTGCCAGCTCCCCAAACGGGCGACCCAGTTCCAGGCCTCTAGGCAAGCGAGAGGAGAGCAGGAAGCTGGGAGCCAGAGAGGGTGGATGACGCAACCGAAACCCAGTTGACCGACTGCTTCTTAACCTGTACTGTCTAACGGGTGTTGTGCTCTGCTGCGGTAGTGGTCCTGCTAGGTGCGCCAAAGGCACAGTGTTCCACCTAAACAACACCCGGCACACCAGAAACCAAGAATGGCCAACCCTCTGGCGAGCTAGTGAGCAGGCTATTTCAACAATCTTGCTCCATCTAACCTGATTTATTTAATCAGCTGATCAGAAGGTTATGACTGGTTATTCATAACAAATTATATAATGAATTATATAGTTTGCTCACGGAACGCTTTCTGACATGATAGGACATGTCAAAAGACCGGTAAGCGAAGAAAAGATCAGAATTACAATGCCTGATTAAATGCAGCCATGATGCCACTGGCTAAACTATCTATTTCTGGAACCTTCAGGAAAAAACGAAAATAGGTAGAAGAGCCTGGAGGAAGGTTCCGTGGAAACGGGAGCAAGGCTTCAAGGTAAAAACCAAAACAGAGCGACATTGTCATCTATTGTCAACTGGACCAGGTAAAAATAAAATGTAACTGCGGGTGTACAACTTCTGAGGAAGGAGGGAGGACACAGATTAAGTATCTCAGGGATATTGAGATGCCCTAAAAACAGATGTTCAGGTTAAAAATAACAAAGCTGTAGACAAGGTGAAAGAAAGCAGGTCTGCTAGTGTTCTGTATCTAGGCTATAGCAGGTGGCGCACCAACTAGCCACGTTCCTTTTAATTGGGTTGCTCCCCATCGAGTGCCACAGGGGTCTGGCAGGCACTCTTGGGTTTGGGGAACGGTGAAACCGCAGGCTGGAGGCAAAAGGACACACAGCGGCCCACAGACCAGACCCCACCGGGTGACGTGTCCGCGAAATATGAGGGAGGTGGTAAAAACCCCACCGCTTTTCATGTTGCCCATAATGTCAGGTGCAGATGGAGGAAGTGGAACAAAGAGTAACACAGTAAGTCAGGGTTCCATTGTGACACCACTACATTAACTTTATCCATACTTTAGCACCTCTAACATGTTTTGCTTGCAGGACTGAGTGCTTATTAGTTCATCCTCAAATTTTACAAAGGCCTATCGGGAATCGAACCAGCAACCCTGGCGTCGCAAGCACCACGGTCTGCCGTGTGTTACATAGGACAGAACCACGACAAAATCTATACAGGCGCAGGCATTTTTCTCTGTGCGCCATCCATCACTGTGCTACTATCGACGTACACGTCTTCCATCTCCATGTCCTCCTCGTCCTCCACCGACAGCAGCAAGTAGGGGTTGTAGGAAGCCGGGCGGAACTTGTGGCCCGTCAGGAAGAAGAACGCCAACGTGGCTAGCTCGTCGAGTAACTGAAAACAAGGAAACCAGGGCTGAAACGAGGAGCGCGTGCCAAGCAGCGTGTTGACCAGTCTCTTGAAATGCAACGTACGTACAAGCTGTGACTGCTGGTACACCCACCTGGTAGAGCCACTTCCACTGGAAGGGGACGATAAACTTGATGAGAATGGCGATTATACGGGTGAAATAAATATAGCACACGATCTGAAGGATAAAAGGAAAAGAGAACACGGATGTTAGATAACCAATTTCTGCTGACGTTGCTGAGATAGACATTAGTTAACAGTGCAGACAAACTTGCCCGTCACAGCTCTTTTTTGGAAGAGGAATGGGAAATAGGGTGACATGGAAAGCAAAGACGGGATTACAAGCCAAAATGGGAAAGATTGCCGGAGAGGACAGCCTGAGAGACAATATAATAGGCAGAGACGGGGAGAAGTTGCAGCCCCTTTGGTCAGCACAACAGTCATTCCAGTAAGACAAGAAAAATAACACAGATAAAACAATAACAACAGAATGTCAACACAGAGGAGAGGGAGACAGACGCCCTGACTGGTGAAACTGCTTCACGAAGGGATTTCATGTGTCTATTTGTGAATATAAATAGAGCTGTCACTATTTCACTGAAGTGGAAAGATGAGAAAATAAGACAAAGCATGCACACAATGTATAGACAAACCTAGATGCAGAGAAATGATTGGTCCTCGTTAACTTGACCTTTTCACCATATGATATGCATGCGTCTGCATATTTCTGACAGAATATAAATACATGACCATGGTAGCTACGAAAGGTGACTACAGGTGGGATGGATATATGGACATGAACACTGAGGGAATTGCGCAGGGATAATCTTGACTTTCCCCTCCAACAGTAATCAAGGTTCTTATTCCAGTGACTTCCACTGTTAATTTGAACAAATACAAATAACCTTGCTCTTTTCCATAATCTTGTGTAGCCTAGCTGCACTGCACGGGGGATCTGTGGGCCAGAGCACAGGTGTCTAGACCCAACTGTAATCATGAGCGTTTTGAGACAGCTTAGATGAAAATGCAGTTGATACACACATTCTTATTTGGTGTATGACCAAGGCAAAAAAAGTAAATGTTTACCATGTTATCGTCCCGCAGTGCTTTTCATCTACAAAAAGTATATGGTGGAAATATACTTGAAAAAGGCTATGTGTGTTTTCTTTACTCTTTTAGATTTTAGAATACATTCATGAAAATCTGATAGCAACTGGATAGAAAACCTAGCTTATGAGGTGCTCTTATTTAGTTCTCCCAGCTGAGCAATTACAGAACTAAAGCAAGCACAAGCACTTGTTTTGAACAAAGCCCTGAATTCCCATCAACACCCAACTACCAATCAAAAAAGGTCCATAAATAAATGTACAATCTGGGTCGGGTAGGCATGACATGTTTTTCCAAGCTTGTTCTATTGCCAACATGACAGGCTGAATTATAAGATACAATCTTGAAGTGTGAAGTTTTCACAAGGCAATTCCGTAGAGATAGCTAGAGGACATAACAGAGAAAACTATTTTTAGCATGGACAATGCCATTTAAGGCACCTGCCATTTAAATGTATACAACTGGTTGGGACTTCTGACTTCTCTGCCTTATTCTTCTGACTTCCCTGGCTTATTCTTCTGACTTCCCTGGCTTATTCTTTCTGGTCCAACCTATTCATCAAGAAGGATCAAAAGAGAATGAAAGAGGACACTTACCATTACATAGTAGTGCCTGAAGAGTTTCAACTGGGCAAGGTTGATGGCAGCTACAAAAAAAAAAAGAGATGAAAATGTAACATAAATCACCTAGCAAAGCCCACATCCCAACAGACCTCAGCGACATACTTGTCCTTCATCTCCCTCCAAAAATAAACAGCTCCACAGAGACATTTCTTTGAGCAGTTACAGAAAGAAAAGACCCAAGTTATCCTTATCGTTTCAGGTATTTTTAGAGCTACATAGAACTAATTTTTTAAAACAACTCTGATACATCAAACATTGAATGAGCCAGATGTGTAAAGGTTAGGTTAGTATTCGTTTTAGGAGTCGTGTGTTGACACCTGAAAAGCACGTAATCCAAGACGAATGGGCCGAGAACAGAAGGGGTTTAGGAGACAATGAGGAAAGTGCCTCAACTCTGTCTGCATCACTTGCAACAGGGGTGTTTGTTGAGGGCGACCTGTATGGACATTCATCACTCTCACACTGCACGACCTCCTCCACAAAACTGGGCCTTTAAAAAGGGGACAACGTCAGCTGTGGATCCGGACAGTGGCCTAGTTACAACAAAGAGGGTCACTCTGGAAGCAAGGGGGGACATTTTGAAAGTGAACACCCAGGGCCCACATAAGGTTGCTAGAGAATAGTGTATTATTTTCAGATAATTTACTGCAATAACAAAACAAAGGGGAAAGAAAATGCTTAAAAATATTCAAAATGCACGAAATTGACAAAACATAGCAGAATTTAATTAAATCTGGTTTATTTAATAATGCAATGTAGATCTCTGTCAGTTGCTATATCCACTAGAGAGGCACCTGGCCCGGCACGGCAACGCCACAATGGCAAAACCATGACTGGTAACTCATTTGAAATACACATTTATTTAGTGTCCTAAAACCACTGTTTAACTTCTGTTTAGATTCTTCCTGTCCTGTTTCAAAAGGAATTCAAAATGGATAACAAGCTAATAAGCCTTTTGGAGCATTGCAAATTAATTACCTTTTATCCCACAATCTATTTCGGTGAGTAGGCTATTTAGAACGTCTCTCCCTGTAACATATAATAAATGGAATTTGAATGCAAAAGTATCAGTAATTTATTGGTTTAGGTTTAGCAAGGCCTAATGGATACATGACGTAATTTCACTCCTTGGGTTTTATTTAGCCTACCATCTGACTATTCTAAAGAACAAGGTATACAGAAAACTGGGTTAAGTCAGGGCTTTCAGTGGTTTTGATTTGTCTTCTCATTGCCTTGCATCAATCCTGTACACTAATCAGGGTAGCCCAGGGTACAGCATACTAAAGAAGCTGTTGAAAAATGTGTTTATTTACAATGCTAGCTAACGTGGGTATTTAAGCTAACCGTACAATTCTAGATAAAAATATAGCCGTCCTAAATGTCCTCTGGGGGTAAAACCCTAGGACCACGTGTCTGCTAAGGTTGTTATCAACCCATAGCGACAGACTTGAGTACTAGGTTGGATATTCATCCCTAAATAATGAATCAAAAGATCGCTGCACTTCCACGCAGGGAGGCTGACAGATACTCATGTTCCAAGTGATTTAACTCCTGCGCCGATAAATGAGTTATGTGTACCACACATACAGTACTATTCACACACAATTTTGACACAAAGAAGCAAAAAGGCAAGGGACATTGAAGCAGGTGCACTGACAAGGACACAAAGTGACTTAGCTCCAGGAATCCACATAGTGGATCATTCATTTAGAATGGTTGCTCTATTTCTATGGGCTGTTCATTGAATTAATGAAGCAACACTAATATTCAAACAAGTCACTCAATTTGGTTTTATAGGTCACAGAAATAAAACTGAAGCTATAAAGATTCCCAAATCTTCCTAAGACTTCTTGCTTGGAAATGTAGTTGATGTAGTTTTAGATAGATAGCTAACCATTCAAGAAATTGTCCCCAAAGACTGCACAATAAAACATGTGAGTCAAGACAGTGTTTTTGGGTAGTAACAACTGGCTTCTTGGTGAGCTCCATAAAGACAGCATAATGTTCAATTAAAAACCCAGTGGAGAGCATTGTGCCCAAAATAACTCATCTGACCGAATTTTCACAAGAATACAGAACCTCCCTGGACATTCCAATGAAGATGGAAATGTTGTGAATTCCATGGCATCACATACAGAATAAAGTGATTTTAAACTTTAATAGAGAAACCGGTACACAGGATAATGACAAGTGGACTACAATAAGCTATGTCCTACATTACATCAGAGCAGGACACCGTGGTTTGCAGGAATGGACTGGGGAGGGTAGATTAGATTTTTGCCCACAAAAAGTCTACATAAAAACAATTAGATCCCCAAGGAAAAGGCATTATATCCAGGAGACACTGAAGTTGTTTCTAGAGAAAAAGAGCTCAGGAGCAGCAGCGAGACAGACAGGGTATCCTACAAAGCTTTGAAAAGGTCTTATCCCTATCCACTGACTAAGAACCGAAAACAGAAAGGTACAAAGCGAACAATTGGGCTGTGGATTAGGCAAAGTGAAAGGACACCACTGGGTTAGGACGGGCACATCTTTACTGAGATAAAAACTAGTGTTGTGAAGCAATATGGGCAGCATAGCATGCGAAAGACAGCCGATGAATGGCGTACTCAGAAAACTGATAACACTTCATTAGAAAAATTTTGACTCATCTCCCCAATAACAACGTTTTTTTTAAAATTATTTCAGTGGGTGGTGAAGACAACAGATGTCATCACAGAGGCCTGACGTAATTAAAACTGATAGTCTGATATTTATACACCGTTGTGGACAAACCTAATGATTTCATTCACACCTTCAGAGCTGGTCATTCTACCATCCTCAAAGCCAGACCATACTAAGCCAAGGAATACAAAGCGCATAACAATACTGTTAATTCTAACATTGTATTAAATCCCAAAATTGAATAAGTCTCAAGAAATTCTACAAAGTAGAGAGGTTTCTAATGCTACGAAAAATGAACAGTTAATTGTCATCTATATTTTCAAAGAAACAAATATATCTGGAGCCTTTGTAATTTTATTCTCCTTTTCATACTCTATTGTAGGTTAGTCTGATAGGACCAGGCAGAGGTAGATGAAAATAAACATTGTAGGCCCATTTCCTTTTTGACACAACGGATCAGGAAAAGAAAATTACCTCATACACTGACCTAATTAAAATATGGAGAGAGAAATAGTGACAGAATGTGACAGTATGTCACCAGGTTAAAACAGCCTACTCCAAAAAAATTAAAAAATTAACTAGACAAGCAGCATTCTTCTAAGTATTCAATGCGTTTTGACTGCTTGAATGTGTGGATGCACATATACATGAGGGATGGACTCCTATACTTGGATTCCTCCATCTCTACCAACAAACAGCAGCTTAATACAAAGAAAACAGGTGGTTTCACAGACACCGGATTAGCTGCAAATGTCCCTCTTCCACCACAGGAAATGACATCAGACCATCAGGGAATCCTCCAAAAGCCGTGCCAAGGGTCGAATGTTAAGAAGGGCTAGCAGCACTGGTTGGCCAATGCTCCCATTACGGATACAGCAGAACCGGATAATCTGATTGTGGAATCAGTAAACAGTGTGTCCCCAAAAACCATCTGCCTTGAGTTCTCTACACACTTCTTCAGTGGCGTTTAACGCCCTCAGTAGAGCTCTAACGACTGAACGACCTGCAACGAGGAGATGCTGAGAAAACTCATGCCATGGATCGAAGCGCAACTAATGCTTGTTTGTTTGAAGTACTGCCTTTTTTTGATAATCCTTTGGTAAATACAAATTTGCTCCCCCATGATAGATTGCAGTTGGGTGTAGCCTTGAAATAGTCAATAGTTATCTGATTGTTTTGTTTAGTACAGTCTAGGAACTGAACGGTTCATTTTCTCTTTACTCAGGACAGGGGGGAAAACACGCCATCATAATCTTCAAAATGTAATTTGTGCCTCCAGTCTAATCTTTTCAACTCTCCTGTTTTGTTTAATAGTACTGGGTAAAAGCCTCCCCTCCAGTGCCTATGACTGAGCACTTAAACTTTACCACAGGACTTCGAGCATCCTATGTTTTTACAACAGCACTGTTTAGTCTTACAGCTTTTATAGCTTCCTATGTTTTTATATTCTATTCTATTTTCTTATTCTATGTTTTATTATTATGTTGTATTTTATGTCTCTTCTTGATTTCTTTTGTTATTAAATGCATATCTTGCTATCTTTTTCCAATTGTAATGCAAGTTCTGGTGCTATCAGAGGAATAACCTCTGTGTAAATGTAACAATCTGCAGATGATGGATCTGACTGTTTTGATTCTATTGCATTATTTCTATTTTCACTGTAAAGCACATTGAATTGATTCTGTGTATGAATTGTGCTATATAAATAAACTTGCTTGCTTCCTTTAAACCAGACCAAAGACAGATGAGTTAACAGTACATTTCATTTTAAAATATCTTAGTCAAATAATCAGTTAGTCGTTTCTACTGTAAATCACTAATGTTCCAATTATCCCTCTTTGGTTACTTCATATTGAAACAAATGGCATTTGGGTGCTTTTGATTGCTTTCTAACATCCTATTAAAAGTTAGGCCAGCATTATTTTGCAAAATGAAAGAAAATTGTTAATCGACGTATTGTCTAAAAGAAAAAATACTGTTTCTTTTCAGTCAGCGCAATAGTGTGTCTGTCTGCTTTTTAAACAGCTAGTTTTAGTTAAGCTTCATAGTTCGAGTAGCGTTTTTGATGTACATTTTTTACCCTGAACACATGGTTGACTCATTTTAAGGAACATTAGCACTGTCAATCTGGTGGAATACTTGTGTGAACAGAGGTTAATTAACCATTCAGTACGTTACTGATGGAAGATGCATTTAATGTTGAAGTTGGATAATAGATACTTCTCCACAGTAAAAAACTGCTGTGATGTCTTCTTGGCACTTTAACGTAACACTTAATCCTGCCTGGCATATTTTGTGTATTACCATTTGTCTGTATCACATAATTAAACAAACCCCACTGTGCACTTTCAGTTGACTTCAAACTGCAACAATAACTATTTATAATTAATCTACAATAATCTACCATTTTCTGCAATATTGATACATTTAGAATGTTATTTTAATCACTATAATTGAATCCATTTAAAACTTGTTTTGATTGAAGGGCACAACGATCAACCCCAGTCCAAATATCTCAAATATTTTATAAAATAGTTTTAGATTGAAAAAATGTAATTGATAAAATGTTAAACAATCATTTTAAAAATGGTGCAGTATATATTACAAATGTCTATTGTGTAGATTGTGTTTGGCTAAATAGGTCAGCTTAACCGACACCCTCCTTTTGCAAACCTACAAGGTTAAGTTCCTCATATGCTACCGGTCATGGATAAAAGAAGCTTATTATGGAGGCTGTCATTTTCAAGCAAGGCTGTTTGTTTGCATACATATGTCAGGTAACATCGGCATAAATAGACATGTTCAGTCAGTGTCACGCTGTATCCACTGTCAGTGCCAAAGTCTTCAGGGTGAGAAAAACATTTCTACTGAGACCTTCTGGTTAAACTTGGCGGAGATTTTTAAATCCGTGATCTCATTGGAATGACGCCGCCCAATTTATTAGAGCTGTTATCAGTCTCCTTTAATGTTTGCAACTCCTTTCCTCCCACCTCCACCTAATGTCTGAATTGGAGAGATGAGTCAATGGTGTAAATAAAGCGAAACTATGACGAAGAATGACAAGGAAGGAACGTTGAAGCACAAACACAGAGAGGGCAATTAATAAGTCACACAGTGAGTGTGAGGATCCAGTAATGAGAGAAAAACACACTACAATACTGTGCCATTACAAGAAAGGGAAAATAAAGCTGCCTGTGGCCTAGATCGGGATAGGGTTTCTCCTTCCCTAAAAAATTCACACATTTTGTCCTGGTTTCCTGAAGACTTTGGAATTCTTTAAACTTTCAAGAGTGGTTGCTTGGGGTCTAACTTGATCCGTTGGGGCGAAATATTAAATCCACTCCAGAGTCCCAAATGCTGTTCTTGGTAGTGAGGCGACGGACATGATTAAACGGAAATACCCAGGGGGTTATCAATGTGGTACTTTGGACAACTACAGGGAAGCACTGGCACATAGAAATGAAATTTCAAGTTAAACTTGACAGGCATCATACCTTTCCCATCTGTGGCTGAGGCCTCTTGTAAGTGTCTGATAGACCTGAGGACCATGGAGAAGGAAAGTCAGACCAGGCAGACAATTAGAGGATGGTGGCCAATACCTAAAAATAAATTGGTCAATCAAAGCAAAGGCAGCTGTTCTTTGGTGACTTCGAGGAACGGCACATAGAACACCAAAACCTATGGGGGATCTCTGCACATGGAGGACATCAACATGGAAACTCACCAGACCACGGGGAAGAGGATGGCACCGCAGCACAGAAGATCCACCAGGAAGAGGACCTCCTTCCACAGGCCGTACTCAGTAGTGCCCTCCTCGGTCGACTCCAGGATGATGTACGCCACATTGGCCAAGACCTGTCGAGGCCAAAGGTCAGACGTGCTCATCCAACATCGGTGCCTCTGTAATAAGCCATCAAATCAAGCGGCTGCTCTTCCCTAACAGTTAGACAGACTTTCACCTGTAGTGGAATGACGATCATAAAGATCTTCTTGTCCTTGTCTGAGAGGATGTGCTTGACGAAGGCCCAGCCGGTGCCTATCAGGGCAATGGTGATGAATAAGAGCGCCCCCTTAAGCCTGCCGGAAGAAACAAGCGCTGCTCGTATCGAGTGACAAAACCACACCGATGCGTTTCAGCACAAGTGAAGAGGAAAGGGAACCTCGGTTGGTTGAGGCCATTTTACTACAGGGACGTGGCCCGGAACTTACAGATGAGTGATGTAATAGACCACCGCCCAACCTTCAATGGGGAAACCCTGGTTGGAGATGTAGTAGTAGTCGATCTGGGAACAAAGACATCAACTGTCAACAGACTGATACAAGAAAAGGGCCACCACAATTGATTTGGGTGAAACTATACTAGTTAAAGCCATGGACAGAACGCAGTCATGCTCACCGCGTGAAAGATAAGCGAGAGAGACTTGGTGAACGGCAGAGCCGTCATGAGCCAGTGGATTTTATAGACATCAGCACTGCAAGAGAGAGCGTGGCAGGGAAAGGGGAGAGAGGGCAGAGGCAGAAAGAGAGCAGGAGGGGGAAAACGTTGTTTAGGCTTATGCTGATGTGGAGACATTAATTATTCATCTCAACTAGGGAAATGGTTATCCACAAAACATCTTCAGGGGAAGGGATGTCCCCACGATACTATCTGGATGTGGAGGGAAATATTTGGCTGTATGGTGCCCTCTTCTGGTCATTGAAAGGCAGAACAACGGCTGTACCCGAGCTCATCATTTAAACAGCACTTTCTCAAGGTGCACGAGGGCTCCTCTGTGGCACATCTGTCTTACGACGAACGGCAGTTAAGGGCATTTGCATGGTACGCAAAGTGATCAGAAGACCATATAAAAGAGGGGAGATGCAATAGGATGGGCAGCGTTCAAGTAGAAACACAACCGTTATGAACACAGTAACAGTCCAGTACCCCCATCCTCCTGGGCAAGTCACCTTCGGGTGCGGAGAACATGTAACCACAGCGTTCCGAGGAGAAAGAAGAACATGGACATGATGACGTAGAGCTTTGGCAGTGGGATCTCCCCTGCAGACAGGAAGCTGTTGGGGTTCTTCTCCTCAATGCTGATCTGAAAACATCCCAAATGCTGCGGTTAGGTTCAATCAGTCTAGAAAGGAAAATGTTTCAGTCATTATTACAGAAACCTAAAAGCCAGATGTTATTCGGTGGAAAAGAAAGGGTACGACTTTCAACGATCGATAAATCCCCATGGGAACTAGTCAAAAGCCTGCTACTGAAAACACACTAGATAGCAACTAAGAAAATTCCAAAGAGGAATAATAATAATAATAATAACCAACAGCAACAATAACAATAGCGTTTCACCAGTAAACTGCTGAAACACTAATAAACTTACTTCGATGCTGAAGCGAAGAGGATTAACCATTTGAGTATCTTTGCTGTAGCAGTTATGGAAGTAGAAGTTGTACAGGCCCTGCTGCTCATCTGTACTGACGTTGAAGTGAAACTAAACACAGACAAGAAAAAAAATCTGATCTGTGTGGCTCAAATCCTTCATACACATTTGACAGACAATGAATGAGCCTCACCTGAAAGGAAAATACATCTTTGTCTCTATGGAGTGGAATAGGCACTTCTGCCTGTTTCTGTGAATGTTGACAAAAGAGTAACATTAGAAAACACTTTAAAAAATGGCTGGGTCTAAAAGTCCTCATAATACAAATTCTGGGTTGAATAAAAAATTGGGTAAAAACTCGTTCACTTGGATCAAGACAACATTTTCTTGTTAAAAAAAACATTCAATTGACAATTTTGAACACCTTTTCAAAAGGTGCCAAAAAACGTATTTCAAGCAAAGAAAATCAACGTATTCTCCCAGATATTAAATCAGACTATATAAAAACGATCCTTCCTAAAAGTCTTTTACATTCCTGGCCCGGTTAGACTGCCAAGGCCTGCTTGAATAAAGAGGGGATTAGCTGTGCATCTGCATAGGCTATATTCTTGTTGAGTGTGACAAAATCCTGTCAACATCTTATCCACAACTTTGTTAATTGCTGTGGTTCCCAAACTTTAATCTTTAGGATTTAAACAAATTAATCCTCCAATTCTAGATTCTCAAAAATGGCACCGCAGAGACAAAACAAGTTTGAAATACTTGGATTACAAGGTGCTAAAAGGCTCAAGTCATTCTAACTAAGAAAGCTGAGGTTTAAAAATATATATATATATATATTTGCTGAAGAGGCACAGATCAACAATTCAGCACAGAAACAGCCAACAGGCATATTCATAAAAACAAGAAAAGAATGAACACAGTAATTTCAGGGGCAGTGATTACCAACCCGCTGAGTAGACAATATGTATTGTTACAGCCATTCTAGCCACTGTATGTTATTATTGAAGTCGTCGACAGAGTATCTATGGAAAATAAATTGTTGTACCTCTTCAACGTCCCGCTTGGATTTAGGCTCACCTAGGATTCAAAGAACAGTGTTCAGAACAGCAGAAAAAGACAAGCAACAATTTCAACCAGTGGACATTCATAAAACTTAAAAAATTGCTGGTAAATTGATTACTTAGAACTGCTTAAATTTATAATCCCTCAGCCTACTTAAACGTTGGTGGAAATGCCCCACTCTACAACTGGTTGGTAGAAACAAGCGCGGTGCAAGTTGAGGCTCACACTAAAGCTATTTTAAACAATATGCATTTTATATTTGTTTAGTGTTCTAAGAACTCACTACAAGAAATAACAAAAATAACAGCTTCATAACAAAAATAATTCCCTGTCATCTAAAACTGTCAAAAAGTGTTAGTTAACAACGTGGCTAACGTCTTGAATTTGCTCGTTTGATGACGTGTGAAATTCAGGACGACGGAGCGTGTCATCAGTGCCTGGCTGATGATCCGTTGCGCTCACCAACACAAACGACTAGAACGGGCAGTCGGTTTAGGCCGTAACAATGCTACCTGAACAAATTCGTTTTTTTAAGACGATTTCCTTGTGGAAAGAAGAAACTGTATGAACATCAAACAACTGGTTTTAAATGAAAACATGTCACTCACAGCTCCAATATTGTACTGGAAACCAAACGGTAGAAAAGCCGATGTGCAGAACCACAGGTGTAGAGGTAAATATATACCCCCTTGTATGAATGTGCTTCATAAGCGTCAATGCAAGTAGAACGCACACACTACTGTCAGTGAGCATTTTTCAGCCCTAAACACAGATGTCTTGGTCATCATACCATCGCTGTTGTCTGCCGACTCGTGGTTAGTGTCGCCCTTCACCTCAGCCGGTTTCTGCGGTTCAGCTCCTGTCTCAACATCCACCTTCTCCAATATCCCTGGGAGGATGTCAGGAAACACGTTCTCGTCGGATGGCATCTTCATCTTCACCCTGAGACACATTGAGTTAAGACGGGACACGCCGCTCAGAAAATGGGTTGAAGCTACTCTCCCCAGGCTATAATGCTTCGACCTAGTGAGCCCGTAGCGTGAGCTTCTGAGAAATGTAAACGTAGGCGCTACATGGGTCGCCCAGCAGTCAAAGAGAAACATACTCATTTTTCTTGAAGTCAAACAGGAGCAGGGCCACGGCGAGGTCACTCTCAGGAGACTTCTTCAGGACACAGTAGTCCACGTCTGGATCGTCCTGTAAATGCCCACACACATCACTGCTCACGTCCAGCTTGCAAGACTGCAGCATGTACATGGAAAACTCTAGAACAAGATAGAACAAGTGGCTAGTCCGGGACTAGCCACTCGTCGGGTGTATACTCACCAAATATGTGGAGAAGCCATTACTGCTTGTCCTATCCAGACTGAATCCGATCTGATTTGGAAACGGGAACAAATTACAATGGAGTACACTGTGCAAACACAGCGCACAGCCTCGCTGAGCACCTCCACTGGTACTCGTTTTATGATCTCAACACTGACTTGTATTCAATGTCAGTGGAGAATATGGCAAAATCCAATTCTGAAAAAGCTTCCCTGCAGTCATTATGCTGTACAACTGCAGGCCATCAGGAGGAGTGTTGGGGTGAGGACAAAGATACAATACTGCCTGCTATATACAGGGTTCATATGGACCTGACAAAATCAAATTTAAGGACTTTCAAGTTCTTTTTCCCCCCATGGACTTCACCGAACCTAAGTAATATATCACAATATTTTATATTATTGTCTATAAACCTATAAAAAATTCATATATTTGACAAGCTAGTTATCAAGTATTATCCCTGCACTTCATAAGAATCTAACAAATAGAAAATAAACTAACCCCAGTATTCACACTCACGTACTGAAGATCATTATTCAGCTCAGTTTTCTGTCACTTTGAGAAAGCGCTGGATTAGTTTGTGGAAATGCTCTTCCCCTCTGTACTTGTTTGGGATGCAATTCTATAACAAGTTTTCAGGTAGATAATTCTCTCTAACTGAAAACACTGCAGTGCATTATATAGTTGCACTTTACTAAACATTTGTTTAATACACTAGAACAGTGATTCTCCAACAATGGTACTAGTGGCACGCGGTTCTCCCTTCAGTGGATATATATTCAGTGAAATATTTTCTGAGGTGCTGTACGGTTTGCGGACTTAATTACTGTGAACTTCCATTCCAACTACATATTAACTGGGAAGGTCACATACAAAATTAGTACCTGAAACATTTTACAATATTGTTGTTAGTGTTGAAGATGGCAAATCCTACTACTTTCATCAATGCTCAGCTCAAGATCGTAAAATAATAATTATTTTGGGTACTTAACCAGGCATACAGTGGGGCAAAAAAGTATTTAGTCAGCCACCAATTGTGCAAGTTCTCCCACTTAAAAAGATGAGTGAGGCCTGTAATTTTCATCATAGGTACACTTCAACTATGAGAGACAAAATGAGACGAAAAAAAATCCAGAGAATCACATTGTAGGATTTTTTGTTCTGTCAGTTATAAGGTAAGTACCCAAATCTCTCAATTATATTATTTTGACCACAGAAAGAAGTTGCAACCACTATTCCTAGAACTGTTGGCAATGTTATTGATCTTACCGTGGAGCTGTCAATCTTATCAAGATTCTCCCCAGCAAGGGAAAGACTGGACATATTCACCATCATGTATCCATTCTTGTAGAATCCAAAGGTGTTCAGATGGACTTTCTGCCGAATGTCATCCTGAAAGAATGGTATGGTCACTGTGAATATTCAGCCTCAGCGTCGCTGTCAAGTGAAATTATTGTGTATAACCCCAGCCAATAATGGTAAATCCTCAATGTAGCGTCACACGATAGATGTTACAGACTAATCGGAAGCAAAAACGTGTGGCCTTAAATTCTCCATTCTATATTTAACCAACTAGCAAAACAAAATACATAACTACCTCGCAACATTAGACAAACTAACAGAACGTTAGCCAAAAAAGCCAGCACGACTCTGACAAACATCACCAAGCTGAATGTCTACGACCCTTAGTTTGCTAATCACGTCCATCAGAATTGGATGAACATGTTAACGAAATACAGTTGGACAGACAAGTTAGCCATAGCTATGTTATTAGAACGTCATCTCATTAAGTTATTGATTTAACTTACACGACCGGAGCTACCTTGTTTAACAAATGCATTACAGTAGGTATGCTAGTTTGACAATGGATTTACTTTTAACAGTCGGTGAATACATAACGTTCCTTTCAGCTATCCAGCTAACCCTAGGCCGGTTATGGCTGTCTGATAGACAGGCAGATAGCTGTGAAAACCCGATTCCCCTGGGAGTGAGAAATAGCCCGCGTCAAAATGAAACTGGCAGATAAACAGCTACCTTGAGTATTAAGTGATGTAACCTGCCATCGCTTTCACTGATAAATATGAAAAATAACACAACAGTAGCCGTCAGCATATATCTTTTGTCGGTCGCCATTTCTCAGGAAAAAAAAACATAGCTAGTTGAACACTTCCGGCAGGGGTGTGCGTGCTTACGCAAAACAAATTACGATATTTTTTCTTTTACATTTATGGTAGTATTTGTTTATATGAATTTCGTGTATTTTTCTTGTTGATATATAAAATTTTCGGCTGAAAACAAAACACTTATAAATTAGCACATACACGGCAATGGCCAGGTTCCATGATCATACTCGTTTTCATTTGATATCCATTTTGAATATCAGCTGATACTTTGAAATTTAATTTCTGAAACCTCTTACCCAAGACCAGAGGCAAGTGAGAATTGCATCCATCTTCACAGCACTGCACCCTGCATCCCACTGCTAACTTAACTTTGAAACTAAGCAGGGTTTGCTCTGGCCAGTCCAACAAACAAGGTGCTGCAGAAAGTGGTGTATTACAGCCAGTAGGAGGCACTATTCCCTCTGTCTATAGATCAAATCCAATACCCAGTGGGAAATTAGGGGATATTGCCCTGATGTAGTGTTATGGATGGGATGTTAAATCAGTGTTGATTCCAGTATCCTAGGAAAATATCTAATTTTGCCGACATCATGGGCACCTAATCATTGCCGGCATCCAATGCCAGCAACATTTTGGAAAGCTTACAAATTTGACATCATTATGCTTAAAATAAATTTGTTGTTCATTAGAATTTAATTAAGTGCACACATTTTAAAACACAGCATTTCAAACTATTTTGAACAAGAATTTAGAACAGTCTACAAGAGTTTCTAAAGTTCTCTGGAAAACAGGGCCACATTCCAGTCCAACATTAGTCATCTGCCAGATAACAAAAGTCTTCCATCATATTTCCTAACTGTATCATGATATAGTAATATGATGCCCAGCTATGCAGAGAATTAATTGGCACCCACTTCCATTGCTATGAGCAACCAGACTAGACCAGACTAGACCAGACATAGACCAGAACATGAACATTTACTCAATTCCAGTGCTAGTTTTCATGGTCCTTGATTTCAAAAATAACATTTTGGAAACATTAGATTTCATTAGCCAACATACAATTGTGCTCTCAGAGACAACTGTACACCGTCCCACAGCACATAAGCATACCTAATTACAGTCCACCTCCGTTTATAGTCTCTAAGGGGCATAAACCCTCCCCCATGCGTGAAAGTAAACAATTTTGGTTGCTGAGGTATGATTCTCAATAAGGCTCAAGATGGGACTGGCTAACATTTGGCATTAGGGTGTATTGGCCACAGACCCCTGCTTATTTATTCAACATTACAGAAATAGGAGGTTCTGGGATTGGCCATTTCTTTATGAACCACGCCAAAAGCATGGAGGTGACAGCCTCTGCGGCCTAGTAAACACTTGTTTACCTACTAGTAAGCACAGTTAACATCAGCTTTCCCGTCGCTCACATGACATCCCAGCATTTAACTGAGGCATGCGGCTTCTGTCCTCACCAGACAAACCTAGCTAAAGCTCCATATGCACTATCTCATGTACTGCCAATTCTAAGGTCTGACAGAACAGTCTCTAGCAGGCAAACGAAGGATCAACGTGTTTCAGGACACCACCGACTAGATGGAGGCTTCCTGTGACAAGTACGTGGATGCTGGTGGCGTCTCGTAGCGGAGCAGCTTTGGCTGTCACGCTGGGCTTGACCGGGATGACTCTCGTGTCTGTGTGAGCCAGGATAGAGTCCCTTCCCTGGCTGAGCCACTGGAGGGCGCTGAGGATGCAGGGAAAGACAAGGGTTTCACTGCGATGTCCAGACGCCACCAGGGGGAGCGTGTCACGTGAGATGCGCAGCTGGGTGTCAGGTTTCTCCTCATGGCCGTT
This sequence comes from Esox niger, assembly GCA_016801105.1. Classification (NCBI taxonomy): domain Eukaryota; kingdom Metazoa; phylum Chordata; class Actinopteri; order Esociformes; family Esocidae; genus Esox; species Esox niger. Next base: position 56,298 of record JACXGJ010001784.1, read on the forward strand.
GAGAACGTGCCAGCTCCTCTGGTTGTCGAGGCAACGAGTGAGCATGTTCTCCACAGAGACATTGAAGTTTTGTTGGTCTGCCAGGGGAGAGAATGAAGGGAGGGGTTGAGTGAAAGGGGTTTTGCGATATTAATATTCTGACCGGGTAAAATTTAAATAGCTATAGTCAGTAAATTTGGCAGATTGTATCTTCAATAGAAAGCAATCACAAGAAGAGCTATTATTTTAAAAGAGTAGTGTCTTTATTTTAATATTTCCAATCTGAATAGCCAGAACATTTATGACACATGCAGTAGCTCTCAAATATATTCACTTGGACTTTTCCACATTGTTACAACATAAATTTAAAATGTATTTAATTAGGGTTTTTTGCCACTGACACACTAACACAAAAAGTCTAATGTCAAATCACAAAATAAGATAATTGATTGAATAGTTAACCTCCCTTTACGGTACACTGTAGGATATTCAATGCACCCCTGATTGGGTATTTTGAAAAAACACATTCTGGATTTGCTTTAATGTTCCATGGTGTCATTTCTGTGAGGAATTCTACCAACCAACTGTTGTACCTTACACAGACAGGTGTGTTTAACCTCAAATCAGCTGGACTGCACAGGTGGACTCAATTCATGTAATTCTATTACATATAAAGACAATTGGTTGAACCACAGCTCATTTAGGTGTATCAAAGCAAAGGGGGTGAATACCTTTGCAATCAAGTACTTTGTGTTATATCTGTAATTAATTCAGAGCAATGTGCTCAAAATAGGACATTAGAATCCACTAAAGAATACGCAAGATGTAAACCCATTAAGTGTTTAGAGGAAACTGTCTGAGTCCCAAAAGACTTCCTAATGACATAGGGTGAACAGTAGGTCATTTCTGATGATTCACACACACAAGTCTGCCTTTCATGGCCAAACGCTCAATTCCAGCAGAGCCATTCAATCACAGAAGAAAAATTTACAACACCCACCTCCGGACAACAGAGAGTCTAAAGCTAATATTGTCTGTTGAAAATTAAAATTGTTGAATGGTAAATAATACTACGTTGCTCCCCCGGTTCCAGAACCACTTATGCATGTTATCAATCACAACGTGAATGTATTACCTGCGTTACAAGATGCAATGGCCTCAGTGATGTTTGGACAGAACACAGCAAAGTCAAAGTGGCATGGCTGAAAACACCAAGGGAGAAACATATCACTACAGCTGCCCTATAAACATGGCACACAAGATTACCATCACACCAGGGAAGGCTGACACTTTTTCAGAGGGTGTTATGCTTGTCAGTGTCGACACGGACAGTAATAGCAGATTTGCCGCATTGGGAATTTAGCCAGGCGCACTCACCACCAGTAGCTTCAGCATAGCTGCAGAGTCTCTCTCCCCTGTGGAGTTGAACAGCAGTACTCTGACTACGGGCCCACTGTGGAGCCATGGGCAGAGGGTTAGGGTCACAAAACCACATGGGACCGCCGTGCTCAACACAGTCAAGGTGCAGGGACAACATCTGACGTGATCGCCGACAATTTGAACACACACACACACACGACAGACACACACACGACAGACACACACACGACAGACACACACACGACAGACACACAGACACACACACACTAACCCTGCAGTCTTCTCTTGCTGGGCAGCAACCTCACTGAACCATTGCACACAGGCCAGCATGCTGCGCGTGGTGTGGGCCCCATCCAAGAAGTAGGTGACAGGTCCGTGGTTCAGTGTCTGGGTCCTTCCTGGCCACTCCGTGTCAGACAGCCCTAACATCCCAGAGCAGAATTAAGAGTATCAAATGCACTGTTGGGTCAATGTAGGCCGTTGGGTATTGTGTTATTTTTTAATACGGAACTGACCTTTGACCATGATGGGACTTGGACAGAAGCTTGCAGCAGGTGACACACCTTTACAGTCATCAGTGGCGGGCTGAGAGGGTAGGCTGTTGTCTACAGGAGATATAAAAGACTACTGACCCAAAATAACTGCACAGGCTTATGTGCAAAGTCCAATAAACACAGCTGTACCTACCCAGATAATTCACTAGCATTCCTGCCAAGTCAAAACACTAGCACACCACATAATCAGATATCTTATGAGTAACTAGGTGGAGTCATTTTAGCAAGAACATTCAACCCCTACTTTAACCTCAGAAAATGTTACTTGACAGTCTGATACCCTTTTGCTATTTAGCCAATAAGCATTCACCGCCCAAACTTCACTGTTTCTAATTAGGGGTATATCACATACAACAGACCCTTGTGACTTACTGCTTAAGAATACTCCACATGAAGATTAGCACGTAACATTTACGCAGTAACTGATCCCAACACTGCTGCTCAGACACACATACCAGGAAGGCAGCGCCTCTGTAACC
>JACXGJ010001784.1:58789-76457 GCA_016801105.1 Esox niger
GACACACATACCAGGAAGGCAGCGTCTCTGTAACCAGCTGTGGCTCAGCTGCAGGGCAAGGGAAGCGTTGGAGTGCTGATGCCGGCCAGCCAGGCCCAGTTGCAGGGGTGCCGAGTCAACCGGGTACTCCCCAAGCTCAGGACACACCCACAGCGGACACTGAGGAGGTGGTCACAGGTTGGAAGGAAGGAGTTAAACCCATTCAAGGACAGACTGAGGATGGATGTAAGGAGACATACGCACAGTGAATGTAAGATACCGATCTACAGTGCAACGTTCTGTTCTACAGGTGCTCCATCCTGCGTTTCTCATCTCACCCCAATCTCCTTGGCTCTCTCCTTGAGAACTGTCATAGGCCCGTCCGGCTGTTTCACAGTGAAAGCAGGAACCCCTGGCTGAGGATAAACCAGAATTTAATCAACTCCATGTGTACGGTAAATCTCAGCATACTGGTCAAAGGTTTGATCAGTTCCTTTGTCAAAGTCACAGTAAAATACCTCATACAGCACAGGAAGGTTAGAATTTAAATAGGACTTTAAAAAAGTACTAAGTTGCTTATAAATTGATATAAAATGTATTCAGCTGACTGGTAAATCCATGAACCTACAATTTCAAAACCTGTTCCGTTCTAAAGATGTTTTTCTGAATCAAAACTAAGGCCTTGACAAAGCAAACAGTGAACAGAATTATATTCATGTGCACGTTCCATCCAAAAAATACATTGGCAGTGTACATTGTTTTTTGGCATGGAGTGAAAACATCTCTGCGAAGACAAAGTGAATTAACCATCAGCCACGCTCACCTTAAAAATCCCCCCTTTCTGCCAGGCGATTTTCTCAATGGTGTCTCCCAGTATTGAGGTGTGATCTATGCCCAGAGAGGAGATTCCACACACCCACGGCCTCCTGTGTGGAAACAGACAGCACAGACACAAGTGTGTACAAGACGGAACCATGACCACAGCATGGGGGTCATTCGTGAATCGGTTATACGTCCAGGACCAGCAGTTTATGCGAATTAACAGGTACAGGGCAAAAACAGAACTGAACTGGTGTTGTGCACCAGGGCAAGAACAGAAAAAAAATGGTGCTGTGCTGCAGGGTGACTGAGGAGTTGGTATTGAGGTTGGTGGTGTCCCAAACCCGTTAAGATCAGACAGTTTTTGTTTAGAGTGTCCACCTAGTGAAGATATTCCAGAACTGTCCATGGACATCTCCTAACAGGTGACTGGCACACATCAACACCAATAACAGGAAAAGACCGGTACCACTCAACTGAATCACTGGTCTAGTGTACAAGATGTTACATAAACAACAACTAGATGTCATCTTTTGAAAATGTCCTACGTTTGTTCATTTTAAAAGTTCAGTTGAGCCCCCACAAGTGGCACAGTGATCCAAACCATTACCCAATGTTACAGCTGCAACACTGTGGCAAGAGGTCTGAACCCTCGTTTCGGTGGACCTACTTCAGTGCAAACGGTCTCAGCGCTGCTCGGTGCGGAAGTCAGAGAAGGCAATTGATTCCTCTCCAGCGCTTCTGCGTCTGCGAATACTTCGTAATACTACCGGTCTCAATCTTCAACATTCCCAATGCCTCATTGCAACATGGAGGTTAGCAATGAGGCAAGACCAAAATTAAAAATTACACAAAGAAATTGTGATCTGAGAGAAATGTGGAAAACTGCATTTTCTGTTCTGTTCAACAAACCTCTTGAAATTGCACCTAAAGCATGGTTCTCTTGAAACCACCACTAAATGTAGGCCATTTGGTTCAAAATGTGACCTTCCAATGTGACACAGCTGACAAGTCCTCATCACACGCTAAGATGGCGGAGTGTGTCTGTGAGTGTGTTCAGTGAGACACTAAATGTGAATTAGGCATGCAGCAGTAGTCACTAGACATTGGAACTCGGCCAGGATCCGGGGGTACAGTTCGGGTAAATCAGAGAGAAATGCAGAGAGCGGAATTCCATAAGAGCCACTGAGCAAATGATTACCTCAGCTGCTGCCACTGTAACCATTAGCTGACTTCATCTAGCAAAAAGATAAAAGGTATATGTGGACCATAATACAAAATAAACTATTCTTTTTCCCCACCCCATCTCATACAGTAAAATCAAACTCATTGGTTCCTACCTGATTATGTTGGTACAGTCGTAGGCACCACCTATCCCAACCTCAATCACTGCCAGGTCCACCTGCATCACAAGAGGAACTCATGGGCTATAGAGCTACACTACCTTCACATTTAGTCAGTCCAGGAAGCACAGTTAAAAGATCTCAAAAACACAATTTCTTTAGACCAAGAAACTTTGAGTCAGGAGATTTATTTCAATCCACTTCCTGGTTTCATTTGAAATCAAGGGGGCCATGCCTTTGGAACTGGAATTCAGTCAGAGACACCAGACACTCACAGCTGCAGCAGGGACCCCCAGAATGGGGGATACAGGAGCAGTTATAGCATGTTATAACCTATCAGCACTGACTTCAGCTCAGTGTCTAGTTCTGATTTACATTTTATAGATTTGGCTAATGTGAAATTGACAGAAAGGCGATCCAGATTTAGTTACGGTTGGATGATGATGACTTTTTTCAAACACAGCATTTATAACCACCATGACTCAAAATGTTCTTGTTGAAATGACATGGAAGCAACATTTATTCCACTTGTCTGCTCCCGGTAGGGAGAGAGAAAATGATGCTATTGGTATGACAAACTACCTTCTCCTGCAGGAACACGTGGAAAGCCAGGATGGTCAGGAAGCGGAAATAAGCGGGCATGCTTCCCCCATAAGCGTCCTGAGGAGGGTCAAAGGTCAGCAGGATAATACAATTACAGCGTGGCAGTATCTCTGCAACATCACAATGGTCAGATACGAGCAAAGGGGTCCTTGACTAATTAACCACTTTTGTTTGGAGAACCCCAGGAAGCAATGTACATGGTAAATAAGCTTCCCGCTTGGCTTTTAATCACTTTGACCAAACAGTTGTTTGGGAGTCGAATGAGTCATGTTAGGTGAACGGAGCTTTGTGAGCCAGCTGACCAAAAACACCAGCGGATGTGACCTCAACAAAAGGGTCGACAGCTAAAACAAATGACATCTATGGTAAATTAGTCAAAGCACGCAGTCAGTCTCATGACAAGCACGCACTGATCATTACAGGATAGATTTCCCCATTTCCTTCCAAAGCTAAATGATCACTCCTGACAGATAGACAGGAATACTAAACAGAGTTAGCCAAATTGAGACCAAAGAGAAAACCAAGACAATATTAAATATCATCTGAAAGCAGAAATTAATCTTTGGTTTTCCACACCTACCTTTGTTTCATATAGCCGTCCATAAACCTGCCAGAAATATTTTGTGAAGAGCTCTTTGCTGATAGGTTTTCCATTAATTCGTATCCTCTCCCTGACTTGTACCAAATGTGGTGAACTGCAATCGACAGAATACATGCAATTTCAGAAAAGTTAACAAGTTAAAAACAGAAATGTTTCATGAGCACAGAGACAAAGCATAGGTCTGTACTTGACCAAAACAATAGTCCTTAACAGAATTAGGAAAACAATAAATAAGCATGATTTTTCCCTTTATATCAGCTCCTGCACTTCTGTGAATAGTGTCACGCAGTCTGTGACCATTCACATGGAGTGGCCATCAAACCATTAGTACACATGCCCTTACCCTGCTCCAACAACACAATGCATTTTAACAGCATTAGGCAATACTGTTCTGGTTTGGACACTTGATATCTACCTGTAAAATCCGGTCTGAAACCCGTAGCCTCTCAGTATCTGCTCAATGAAGGCGCACGTTGACCCCTGAAAGGGAAAACATCAACATTCCCATAATGCCATATCAAGTTTGTTTACTACATTTGTTGGCACACGTTGCACAGTAACCTCAGGAAGGGCTTGGCATACATCCGTCAAACACACAGGTTCACTCACCTTGCCCTTTGTTCCCGTGACATGAATAATATTGAGATGGTCAAGGTCTTCCACCTTGAATCACAAGCAGGGGAGCATTTTACTGAGTGACAAATACACTGACCATTTGACATTACAATTCAGAACAGAACTAGCTACTCCAAAATACATGGACAGGGGTAAACACTGATTACAAAGGTGTAGTAAAACTTACACCCAGGCCTGCTCGCTCCAAGAAACCCTTCATAGCCTGGAGCTGGAGTTGGGGATGACCACGCTCTCGACGCACCTGCTCAAGGAGGCTGGCGTTGGTCTGTAGGGTGTTGAGGGTGCACACTGCATCCTACAGTAGCAATAAAGACAGGGCATGTTGTTCAGAACCCATCTGAATAGTCAAGTGTTTGCCAACTCTGGTCCTCCATTACCCCCAAACAGTACACATTTGTGTTGTAGCCCTGTACAATCACACCCAGTTCAACTCGATGAAAGCCTGACGATTAATTAAAAAGTTGAATCAACTGTACTCGGCTGTGGCTACAATGAAAATGTGAACTGAAGGGAGGACTCGAGATCCGTAATTGAGAACCACTTGAAAAGTCCATTGGGCAACGGGAAATGTCGCTATCTCAGGATCTTTTGGTAGTGTTAAATACGGGGAAACATTTTTTTCTTTAGCTGAATAATGTGTCATGCAACGGGAAGGTAGGTCTACCAGTCTTTTAAACGTTGTAACCTTTTACACGGCATATGTTTTGGAATTACTAGCTACCATTTCTAAAACCCAAGCCACAAAATGACGGAGCCAGATAGCATGCCGGATGTAAAAAGTCTGAAGCATCAGGGAGTAATTTCCTTTCCACACGGGGAGAGATATGCCAGTGGATGTGCAATGGAAGCGGAGCTGAATGAAACTTGACCGACATTCTGAAGACTTTTTTTCCACCTCTGATGTCAAACGTTGTTCCCAAGGCAATTACAAGTTACGCACAGGGACAACTTAGTTTTATACAAGTTACCTTCGGCCAAATCTCTAAAAATAGGCTATTCATAGGAGTGCTGAAATTCTAATATTGCCCAATTGGGATCTGGCTAGCTCGTGAATGGCTCCGCCTATCTAAACTGTAATTGAAAGCGAAAGTTTCTGTTTTTAGCCATCTTAGTAGCAAGAATAAAAAATCTTTGCTATACATAACCTAGTAAGAGCCCGTACATAGAAATATGCACATGTACCTTTCACTAAAGTAGAGGTTATGTTTTAATGACTTAACTACTGTAGGCTATACACGTTACATTTCTATTTGCGAGGCCAATATAAGTCTTTTACAAAACCAAACCGTTGGTTCGCTTGCAGCAACTAAAAGTTAAGAGTACGTTTCTACAACGTGACTTAACTGTCAACCGTAACTTGCAGTTGAAAGCTGGTAATTATACCCTTTCTTCAAGCCAGACCCACTGACCAGCGAAATCATTTGGCTGATGTAATACCTAGTATGTGCCTCTTAGGAGTTAGTAGTACTGTACACTAGTTAGGTGATATCTGATGATTCGATGGAAAAGTTTAATTTGATGACCGTAACGCTGAGACTGGAAAGTTGTCAAATTAGACTGGCTAGCAAGATTGCAAATTGGCTGGTCAGTATGATATGATATTGAGTTATTAACTATACATCAAACGCTTACTTGATACTCCATTCTCAGAAGACGCGGTTCTGCCTTTGTACTTGAATACTTCAATGTGGTAACCGTGGACGACCAGTCCTTCTGGCGGAGGAACGCGGCAAAAACGGAGCCACGCTCCCACACGCGAGAGAAACGAACCATCATGAGGCTGGGAAGCACAGGAAGCCGCGGCCAAATTTGGGCGATATTCCTGCTGAACACGATCGTCGTCACGCCACGCCCCCTGCAAGAGATTAATTGAATTGTGTTAGTGTTTTCTCGTGCCATTCTCATAAAGGGGAACATTGTTTCACTAGGATCTGGAGAAAAACCGGTTATATGAAAACCAAAATGTAAGCACATGATTTGTTAATAGTGCACCATGCGACTGTAAGACAAACGGACCAGGCCTAACTCGGTCGAGCTGTCAACTGTCACTTGTTAACATTTCCACGTGCACGAAAAGCATAGACGTCTAAAGGCGCTCCTCGTGTGTTAGGTTTTGCAAAATCAATATACAATTGATGTGTTGACATCTCTCTGCTGCTCTAGGAGCTGGATGTAGCTCTTCGGTGGTTCTGCTTTCCTCTACTTGATACCCAACTGCCACTGACAGTGTTACCGCCATCCGCTGTACTGGAAGTGCAATTGGTGTAAATGTATTTTAGCAGTACTCCACAAGGTGGCACTCGTGTAATACTAGGAACCGGTCCTAGTGAACTCACAGCTATCATGTTTTTTTCCATGGTGGTTTACCTTTACACTACTGATCCAAAGAATATATCACTTTTAAAATATCGTATTATGTACGATATTAACTCAGATCTAAAAAACAGAATTTCACAACATTTATTTTCTTTAATAAAATGTGAGAAAAAGAGAATGCACTTTAAAGCATTGATTATTTGGGGGGGAGAACAATTAATGGGTTTTGCCAAGTTCAAGTTAACATTTTAGAATTAATATGCATAGGACACATGAGGAAAAACTGAAAAAAATCATCACATTTAATCATGAAGGCATTTTGCATGTGCCAAGCAGAAGTTAGTGCCAATCTCTTGAATACCAATCAGTGGTGTTTTTAGTGATTTGGGGGCCCTAGGCTGAGGCCCCAACATAATCTATTTTTACATTATTGTCCTTAACAAAGCCACAGCCGCAACATTTTGAACACACCTTTCTTCATTTTTGAATGGATCTGCCACTTCCCAAGACACTTGCATTGCTCCCCTTTTCAGTAGAGTATATCAATACGTTTTAATTATCTGAAGGGAACTTACCGTCTTATAAGCTACAACTACAGTGAAGCACTTAGCCACTTTGTTCACGTATACAGTTTCCTAATCATGGTCAATCAAGTGCATATGTAGTGTAATGAATGAGTTTTGTAAAGGTGCCGTGTTGTGTGGCGTCTCAACTCAGTGGGACATCCTAATCTGACACCAGTGAGCCTATTTGCTTGCTGAAAGGAACGGACATACTTTGGGGGCCGAGGTAGCCCTATCTATTCAGACGAACCAGCTGTGAGGATAGACAAATCAACAAAGTAGACATTTCACTGTCGCTGGATTAACTGCACAGATGTTTGGTCTTTTACTGTATGTTCCATAAAGGGATGAACTCCAATAGGTTTCAATGTTGTACATGTTATGTGTCGTTAGTTACAAGTAAATTATTACTGGATGAACAAACCTGCAAGACTAAGTGTCTAGCTTTGGATGGTGCTAATTGAATATGTGTGAATGTTGGTTTCTTTGTTTTCATAGTTTTAGCCAAGGTGAGGTGATCCTATTTTGGATGCAGTGGGGGAGTTTGGATCTGGTCTGTCCGGTGGGGATGAAAGGGGAAGCCGAGTCTTCCGTTAGCAGAAGCTTCTAGCACAACTTCGTGCTATAGTGTCTTAAATACTATAGTGTACTTAGTAGACATTTAGGCTAGTTGGGAGGACGTAGAATCGTGTTGGTATGTAACTAAGTTTTGTATGGTAACTTTATTACTTGATTGGAATAAATTGCATTACCACAGCATTCCTCGTCCATCTTCATACTCAAGCTCGCAGGGCTACTGATAATTACACATACAAAAGTACGTCTGAGCGACCAAACTTGGCATCTCTGAGTCCTGGATTTGGAAGCAGTCTGGTGAGGCCCAGGAACACATGACACTGACTCCTCATCCCAGAGTCGTGGGTTTCGTAACGTTCTGTGTAGCCCCAGGAACATATGACATTTTATTGTATGGTTCGTGTTAAACAACCTACACCTTATGGGCGCTTATGATAACTGATAAAGACACACACACACACACACACATACATAAATTGAAGTGACTATACTGATCGTCTCCGAGTTCCTGGGTTGCTACACCATCCCTTGTCTTCTGTAATTAACTAATGAAGAGCATTGAGGACAAAGTAGGCCGCGAAACATAAGATATTTAACATTTTTAACTTCAGATTAGCTACCTTTTCTAAGAACTTCTAGCCTATAATGGTAATTTATGATTTTGTATGTCTACAAACAATGTGGAATCAGATTATTAGATATAAAATTATAACAATGATTCTTTCTGCACAAATTCTGCTACCTGTCCACTCAGTAGCATTCAAAGTGGTACCTCTATTCCCAATATTACACATTCATATAAGCCCACCATCCTTTTCACACTGTGTTCAGCTGGGAGGGGGACATACCTGGAACAGACATTATATTATGTGTCACTACACAGTCAGAGTGTTTATTGGGTGCCTGGGGAGGGAAAACATTACTAGTTTGTGATCCGTGGCACTGTCACTATCACCATCATAAACAACACTGGCATCGTTATCATTCAAATGTGTGATGTTAGAAGAATGACTGGATGGAATTGAATCTGCGTCTTCTTAATGTCTGTCTGGTGGCTGTTTGTGATGGTACAGGTCAGGGAAACCATCATATTCAGTAATAACCACAGCCACAAAACCACAGCCACTACTACTGTTATGGACACTCATGCTATTTTTCTCCTTCCTTAGTTTTTCTGCCCTGCTCACATTCAAGCTTTTTTATATTTCTAAACATTTCTGTCCCTCTCGTGTAGTGTAGCAGGCTCAGGGTGACTGAGTTAGCTGCATAATGTCTTTCGGGCTGTTTGAGAGTATATTTGCAGAGTGCCAGTCAGGAGCGTTACTTATTATGGGGATTCCTGATCATAAAGTTCCACCCATTAATGTTTGCCATTGGTCTGGTGGTTTTTATTTTGTTGGTGTGTTTATGTAGAGACTATTACAGGGTCCGTGACAAAGATTTCAGTAAGTGCTTCTATATGATAACCTCTATTTTTAGGGATTGTTAACATGTTCACTAAGATAGCCTATCTTGAAGAATTCTTAATTTAAATCTGAGATTCGAAGAGCTTGCTAGTTACAGAACACAGACAACAGACAACTGTTGTTTAGCAAGAGTAAACAGGAAAGTGCTTTGGAAGTGTTCACCCAGCCATATAACATGAGATGATCAAACCAAAGTCTACTGGGTACTTGTCATCCTTGGAAAACGTTTTGTCAGTGTTGGTATGTAGACCTACGTTTTTGAATATTGGATGGAGTGATTAAATGTTTAATTGTCTAACAGGGAAATCATTTAACTATATTTCTTTTAGGTTATGCCATTAACCTAAAGTTTTTATACTACATCAATTGACTTTCAATGTTGTGTTGTGCTCTTTCGGACCTGTTTTCCTAGCAAATTATATCAATGATCTGATCCTAATGATGAAAACACTGACCTCTTGAAGCTAGCAGGGTCGCCATTAATTTTCAGAAAACTTCTGAAGCCTTAGATTGCTCAAGATGATCTGGAAGATGATCTTAAGGCCAGAGGGAAGAGTGCCCACCAGTAGCCCACTAAACCTCATTCAGCAGCATCTGGTCTTCCATTCACGGACCCACCAGAACAAACCCTGCTTTCCTATAAAGACAAGCTAGCTAGGATGTAGGGATCAATGGTGTTGGAACTCTCCAAAAGAGAAGGTTATGTTGGGTGACAAGCCGGTTTCAAGATAGGTGTCCTGCGTCCCGACAAGTATCTGTAAAGCACAGACATTTCCTTATTTCTGACATTCACTACCAAATATTTCCATTTTTCACAACAGTTAAAATAACTAAAATAATAATACTATAATGTTTCCACATACGAGTCGGAGCCAAACATACGATTGCATAGAACTGCTTAGCAAAGCCACAATTCTCATCAAAGCTCAAGGGGCCAGCAAAACACACAGGACAATGAATACAGTAACAAACGGGGTGTTATAGACACATTTATGTCCAAGTATCGGTAATTTGCACTAGTCACTAAATTAATCAACCAACAGACCATGGTTACATCGTTCCTGAGCTGAGAGACAATGATGGAATCATTCACTTGATGATACGTCTGTCCTCAACACTGACACCGACACTCATTTGAGTATTAATCAAATAAAAGTGGTGAGAGGACACACCCCTGGAGGACACACCCCTGGGCGGAACCGGTGTGAGATAAAGGGCAACAGATAAAATGCCATTGACTTTCAACTTCTGAGGCCTGTCAGTCAAAATATCAACCAGCCATATTAATATTAATCCAAAGTCAATGTTGTGAGTGCTGGTAAGTCCTTCAGCTAAGATGAGAGATTAGATACAGTGAAAAGTTGAGGAGAAGTAGGTAGACAGCCATCGTACCAAACGGTTTCTGAGAGAACACGAAATATCTTGTTTGTGAGTCAATGCATGAAGTTCTAAAATCCCCAGTCAATATTGGTTGCTGGCAAGAATGATTGTAATACTAAAAAGCAGTTGTAATGTTTATTTCTGTGTTCAGCATTCACTGACAGCCTTGATTATTGCAGGATACCTTTACACAGTCAATTTGTTGTTATGGGCATGTGTTCACATTTGCAAGCATCCATATTGCCAGGTCCAGGCCATCTCTACACTGGCTGGAGGCTTTAGTCATTTTGCAATAAATTTCATTCAAAGACTAATTTATTTTCCTGTCTTCTTATGTCTCTAACTGATTTCTGAGTTTGGTTAGAGTCATGGTATGGTATGTAGCCAAACTAGGCCAAGTGTTTAAAAGAAGGCTAGGAGCTCTGCATTATGGGAGACTATGATCTTTAGAAGATGGGTCTAAAAGCATCCAGGGTCGTTACTTCCTGTTTTCTCGATCACACAAACTGCACATCCAACTCAGAGTTGTATCACTTCTGCATTATCCACATTAGATGTACAGAAATCCAGCCACTCTTTTCCAGTCAGTTCCCCTTTGTAACGCTGCTGACCACCTTCTGGACTCCAGACATTCCACTGTTCATGCTTTAGACATTCAGTCCACTGTCAAGCCCACAATGCCTTTTCCTCACAGCTCTCCCAAAATACTGTGCACCCACAGTTTTAATAATTATCTATAAATGATTGTCGATCAACATCCCATTCAAAAACATCCCATTCAAAAACAAAAACTCTTTACACTTTGTGACAACTGTAACAACAGTTTTTTTCCATGTCTGTCTTTCAGTGAATCATAAACACCAAAGTGTGTACTTAGACACCCTACCCATATGCTTGCCATATATAGACAACCATATCCCTGAATATTTCCAACCCAATGGTATAATCTCCTCTGTCCACATCATACTACACGACCCTGGTCCAACTTTCAAGGCCTCGTTGGGAAGGTGCACGTTTAACATCAGCCGATGTGATCACGACCCGGAGCAGTACATCCACAACCCAGTAGGACTGGACTCATGTTGGAATATCATTGACATTCATGCCATAGAGTCAACATTATATGCCTTTTAAAATCACACAGCTGAACCGTCCGTACACTTCATCCACTGCAACCCCGTTACTCACAGGGCAGCGTAGATATGACCCGTCATAGTCGTTGGCAGGTTGAACTTTTTCAGCTGCCGCTAGGAAGTGCATCCTCTGCAGGAGAGGTGATGTTCAGCTCCGGCTTGGGGTCCTGGGTGATGGTGGTGCACAGAAAGTGAAAGGACTCCACAGAGTTAACTGGAGATCCACCCATTATGATCGGGTGGAGGGCAGCTGGGCTTCTCCTGAAGTCCAATATCATCTCCACAGTCTTTAGGGGGCGTTGAGCTCCAGGTTGTTCTGACTGCACCGCCACACCCGATGGTCAATCTCCCACCTGCAGGTGGACTCATCTCCATCAGAAATGAGTCAGATGAGGGGGCTGTAATCCATGTGTCATCACACTGAGACAGTCGATCATTAGTACTAATACAATTAAACATATCAACAATCGCATGGACAGAGTAAAATATGTTATGCCTTGTTAATCCGCAACCGTGTCTACCTTAATCTTTATCTTGCTTGCTCTCCTTTATTCAACAGATCTCCAATGAAAACCAGGAATTCAACTGTTTACACGAGTCCCTACACACGGCAAACATGTGATAGCACGACTGCTGAAAAGGTTTCACAACCGTAATGGAACTAAGTGAACCCATGCAAGCTCTAACACGACCACCAAATACTGGGGTATCATTAACCCCACCAGTCCATCTATTTCCACCAACCTGTTTCATTGTCTAAGTGTACAGGCTTTGTTCTGTATCTCCGAGCTTCTGATCTGGACTGGGTTTAAATTGACTCTGGGCTCAGCCCATTGATTAACTATTACAATCTGGACTACAATCTGTGTTCACCCGGCACATCCAGAAGAAGACCGGTCACAACTCTGAGCCTTGTTCCACTTGTTTCTTCCTAAATGTCGGCCTTTCTTAGGGAGTTTTTCCTAGCCACTGAAGTTCAACACTAATGTTGTTTACTCCTTGGGGTTTAAGTCCAGGTGTTTTGTAAAAGCACTTTTTGACAACTGCTGATGTAAAAAGGGTTTTATAAAATACATTTGATTGATTGATTTCCTTATGCAAATTATTGATGCAATCTGCTAGAGAAGTCAGTGTCTGTACCAGGGCCTGTACGTAATTACTGAGGGGTGAGATATGCTATTCCTCCCGGCACACTGCAAAGTAATTTTGTAAAGCATTTTTATCCTGCTAACTTCATTGCTGCTGACTCTCTGAATATAAATCAATACATTATTAGCCTAATAATAAGACACATTAAATGACCACCAAAGTAAAACTGATTATGAACCTTCTATTGGTACTTCGAATCTCTATAAATCACCTTCAAACATCTGGTTTCAGGCTACGCGAAACAGTGAAACTCGGGAATCCAACACCAACCTTCGCGGTCAACCTTTCTCGCGATTTCTGCCAGGTGTGCCCTGTAACGACCGCGCGCCAGTCGAGGTTAGAAATGAACAGGGAAAACTGCCTGAGCGGTGTTCCTTTGCCGACCTGGGAGGGGAGACCACACTCGAACTCATATCACAATCAAATCGTGTACACGCCATCAGTCAACTCACTAAAAGGTAAATAAGCTTGGGTTCATGAAACGTGTTTGACGCTTGAAATTAAAAAGAAGGCGTCTCAGTGGACGCAACATTAATTCAAAACGTATATTACATATTACTGTTCAAAACCTGTAGTGTCGCGAGTGTCACATATCCAAGGCTTAGTCTAAGAGGCTAGTAACTATAACTTGATGGGTGCGTAATTATTAAAGCGTCGTTCCACAGATAAAAAAAATACCTAGAATACACTTTCCTGCAATTCAACGCACTGCGACATACCTTTTCTAATTTCATCACAGATTAGCGTCAGGGTGTTTACCACATACGTCATAACAACCGTTCACAAGTGGTAGACAGTAGTGACACAATACACAAAATTGTCTTAGAAGTTGACATGCATTTGTGAACTTTTAAGAAAGTATTTACTGCGAGTGGAATGAGGGGAAAGTATTATGTTTACGCAATGTGGCAAAAGGTGGGTGTGGTGTTTGGCTAATATACAAGAAATATCAGTGGCGTTACAGCTCAAGGTTTGGATGTTACGTTGTGGGTGGCGATGAATGATACAGGAACAGTGATGACATAGCTTCCTTCCTGTTTGTTAGCAGAGTATATGACTGTTCTCTCCCAAAGCTGGGTGTTAAGAGAAGCTTGACTTCAGATTGGACTTAAAAAAGGATTCACCTGCATTGTCAACATGGCTCTTAGATTTCAAGGTAAGGGCCACTTAACACATATTACATCAGCTAACACTCACAAACACTGTCTAATGTATGGCTGGTATGTTGTCCAACTATTGCAACTACATGTTCAAAAATACCACTTAATTACATAGTAATTACTGGAATTGCTTACCTTTTCCATGTGTGATGACAGTTCTAAGGAAACCAGTATTTCTGCAAGGTTAAACCAGATTAATGTGTGGTTAAAAACAGGTACAAGTTATTGACAGTAAACAAATAAAGTTTCATGAAAGTCTGAGATGAGCCACCATCACAGTATGAGTTCATTAAGGTAATAAGGTGTATAGCGTTTATATTTCAGCCATGCCTACTCTTGGTTATAGACAGATCTAGGGTAACATTTTGGTTTATGTAGTCTGTCCATGGCCTCCTGTGTAATTATATGGACAATCATAATTATACCAAAGACAATATACATAGGGTTAATATGTATGCATGTTTATCTACATACATTTTTTTCTTTTTACCGAACATATGCATCCTCTTCACATGCAGTTCTGAATGGTTGAATTATAAGCTTCCTGTTCAGTGAACTTTCAGGGAGGTGTCATATCCTGTATAGATCCCAGATACAGATGACTGAAACGCTGATGAAACGTTAAACGTATAACACAATTATTAACACCATGTCATAAACCAGGAGCTTTGAATCCTGAACGTTGATTACCTTTGATGCCTTTTTCTGTACTTTTATTTTATTATTTCAAGAAACACAAATGCATATTAGTTAAAGTAATCCTCACAATGCCTTTAACGCCGAGCCTAGCGACACATATTTACGAAATAAACAAATAAACGACTCAGACACAGGTAACAGAATTCACAACATAAGCCAAAGATGATTTCTATTGGTTTCAACAGTCATTTATTTGTGGACCACAATGCAATGCAACCTGCAAGTATGGACCCCTACTCTCCTTACATACATATATTTTTCTTGAAATGTTATTAATTACGGAGTGAGAGGGAGACACTCTTCAAGAGCTGAGACAGGTATTAAACACTGTCTCCAGCAAGGAGAATGTTATAGACTGTTGCAATTGTAAGGCCCAAGGTGTTGGCTATGTTTCTGGTTCTTTCAGATTTTTCAGCTCCATAACGGCATACTTGACTCTTATGGATACGTCTTTGGTCATCATTTTGGCATGAGAACTATTCTGAAACTGTGTCCAAAGCATACCGCAAAAATTATAATAATAGTGCAGAGAAAGGCATAATCCTGAATAATTGTAATAAGCTGCTTTTCAATGAGAAATTGTAATGAGTTGCTTTAACATAAAATAAAAACATATTTTGCGGGTGGATTAAGGGCTGAGTAATTGCACTGAACAAACTGTGTATGAGAGATATTAACATTTTTTTTAGCCATTTGAGTGAATTCTCAGGGAGAACTAACGTGAAATGACATTCTTTCTGTGGTAGTGAAACAGCATAGAACAGAGCCCACAGGTTAGTGCATGTATGAATTAGAAAGACTGCATCTTTTTTGTCTCTGTGTTTCCCTTTTGTTTGTCTGTTTGTTCCTGAAAAATGTAATATCTGTACTGTGTAGTCTTCTCATTAAAGGTTATTTTACGCAGTGGAAGAGAGAGAGAGAGAGAGAGAGAGAGAGAGAGAGAGAGCAAGAAAGAGAGAGAGAGAGAGAGAGATCAGTGCCACGACTAGAACGAACGCAAAAGATAGACAGAAAAGCTGGTGCTTTGCGTCTTCTTCCGACACTGACGGTAGTTCATGGATTTAATGTAAGTGATTTATGAAATGTAATATTTCAATAGGATAATGATATACGATACATTATTTAAATGCTGCATTTTCATAATAATATTTTTATCAAAACAATAGTATTATACTGTAGTAAAAAAAATGAGCATTTGTAAAGTGTATAAGAAGTGGGTATTTTACATCTTCTGACTTCATTTCATTACATTATGTATGTTGTCTGTGCATAATCTGAATGACCGTTTTAGAAAGAGGTGATGGAACTCGTCAGTTAGGCACTGTTGTGACTGCAGACTGCCATCTTTAGAAATTAATACCCTCAACAATGGCCCAATCCAATTCCTTTAACTGTCCAACAGTTAAACCAGCCTGTCCAGATGCACTCTAACTGGAAGATTTAGGGTTTATAGGAAGCTAGGAGGAAGAGGAGCGTTCTTCTTTGACCATGTTAATTGACAGATACTGAGGGGGAGTCTGTCATGGAGAATACAGTCGTTCTTACAATTGAAAAGAATCATTAGATGGTTCTTAGGCTCTCACAAATCACAAACATGTGCTGCTTGTTAAACATGTTAAAGATGATTGAAGGCATATCAATTACCCCATATACTGTACATTCTTATTTACAGCATTTCCTTAAGAATAATAGTTTCCTCTGATTTAGAAGTGATACGTATTTTTGATAGTAGGTGTGTGTTGTGCCACACACAAAATCATCAGTTCAAAGGAATCCTGGTAAAATGCATGAAACCCCCCCAGTAATGACTGTTTTCTAAAGCCGGAGTCGGGTCAGACAAACACCTGCAGCACACAATAATTACATTACAATAGACAACCTGACACAATAATTGTTGACAAATGATTTTGGCTTCTATTTCAGTTCTTAGGAAGGAAAAAACAATGACAGGTGAGTAGAAAACAATATTTGCATCATTCTATTTTTAAAACATTATTGTTCTCTACTTTATTAGTGGACCACTGTACTACAGTGTCTTTGGTTATTTATAAGTTACAAGATGAGACAGTTCTAGTCTAAGTATATGTGAGTTATGCTTTATTATTGTGATTGCTTTATTTTAGTAGTTAAGCACCACACCCCGTAACTATTTATGTTATTTGTTTTGTGTGTGTGTGTATGTATGTGTATGTATGTGTGTGTGTGTGTGTGTGTGTGTGTGTGTGTGTGTGTGTGTGTATTTTTTTAGGTCGTGATTTTGAGAGGCAGTTTGTGGATGCCCATAATGACTACCGCCAGAAGCACAGTGCCCCGCCCCTAACACTGAGTAGAGACCTCTGTAACTCCGCCCAGAAATGGGCGGATCATCTTCTGTCATCAAAGTGCCTCCAGCACAGTTCCACAGATCATGGAGAGAACCTTTTCTATGCATCCAGCTCTGTTCCCAAAGAATATAATGGTGAGAAATATGTCAGTAAAAGAATAGAATCACATTCATTAGAATTAATTTATTTGAATATGTTTTTTATTGTTCAATCCTTTTAAGTCTGTGGCAAAGCCCAGCTAGTGGAAGGTACAGGTACAAGATTTTTTGTGTGGCAGACAAATTTGTTTTGTGAATTGTTTTTGTGAACGCTCATTTGTATGTTTTCTGATTTTATTGTAAAGGGAAGGACGCAGTGGATAGTTGGTACAGTGAAATCAAAGATTACCACTTCAATAAGCCTGGCTTCACCTCTGGTACAGGTGAGATACAACCTGCACACTCTAGGAAACTCTGTACAGCTGTTGGAATCTATGAAAGCACTATTTTGTATTAGTCTTTTAGTAATTCATTATACTCTCCATTGGTTACTGACAAATGCAGCAGCTACTTTTCCTGGGGTCAACATAAAACATGACGTTAAACAGAATGTTAACATACGATTGCCATACAAAGACATATCTATAAATGTTTTAAATAATTTTAAATCATTGTCCAAGCAGACCTGCATTGCCTGTTCTCTCCATCCTCAACATGCTGGGCATGATGTAGTAACCACAGGACTAACAGCGCCCCCTGCTGTTGTTTACAGGCCACTTCACCCAGGTGGTTTGGAAGGACTCTAGAGAGGTGGGACTGGGTGTTGCCACAGATGGGAAAACCATCATTGTGGTGGGTCAGTACCACCCGGCAGGCAACATCAGCAACGCAGGCTACTTTGAGAAGAATGTCCTTCCACCAGGTAGTTCCACCTCTGACAGAC
>JACXGJ010001785.1:0-61802 GCA_016801105.1 Esox niger
CCAAGTAAGAAGAGAGATTGCCACTTCCTTTGGCAATTTAAAAAATGTTTCCCATACCGATATAGTTCTCAAATTGAAATAGAATTGAGAGAGAAGAGACAGTGACTGAGAGAAGCGAGAGAAAGTGAGAGTAGATGGTGAAGAGGAGGGAGGAGAGTGAGAGCAGATGGGGGTTATGTGATTCCCCCCCCCCCCACTGTTTTACAATTGCATTTGAATTGACTGACAAAATGGGAAGTGAAATACGTAAATAAAATTAGCCACAAAATGCCCAAATCCTGAGATTCACAATTTGACTACTCAAAAGGATGGTTTGACCGAGATTCATATTTGGTTGAAATTCTACATTGCACAGTGGACACTATCCAGGAGAAGATTCTGATGTAATATGAGCGTGTTTGAAGAGTTTTGAAACATTTTGTAAACATGTTTAGACAGTATCACATTGCACTGTAGGCATCCATTGTTTGGGACATGATAATTGCCTCCGAATGTACTTTGAATTTCTCCGCATTAAAACAGCAGACCGTGCGAAACACCTTCTATCACAGAAAATGAAAAACAGACCTCATGTAAAAATGTATTCCCTACTTACATGTACTTCAAAAGACCTCAAAAGGAAAACAGTCATCTTAATTAGCTCTTAATGCGCAATGGCCCCTAAAATAGACATCTTTGTACACGTGCTTCTGACACAGCCCCAAAAAAAAAGAACATAAGACCCAAAGGTTCCCCATCTAAACGAGATTGCACTTATTGGATGTTGAATCGATGAAGTTTAAGAAGGGGGACTAGGTCAACATGGAGTAATTTAATTAGCACCACCTTTAAATCAATCAATACATAGTCTAAGGAAGTCTCAAGGCAAGTCCTCAGGGAAACCATTTTGAATGCCTACCGAAAGATGGATTGACTTACTGAGAGAAGCTCCACAACGGTTTCAGCAAAGCCCACCACGTACATGGCTACTGCCACTGCATTGGCAAAGGCAAAGATCAGACCAATGGAGCCACCAAACTCTGGACCCAAACTCCTGGATATCAAATAGTATGCCCCTCCTGCAAAGACAAAGACAGAACACTTCAAACTGGGTTTTATTGGGTCCCAGTACATTCACTAGAAGACGGAAATAATACTGAAAATATTCTTTAAAAAAAAATTTTTTTTTACATTTTCAAAAAGCACCTTGAATTGGTATTTTTCGCAGGGAGGTTTTG
Source organism: Esox niger (assembly GCA_016801105.1). Classification (NCBI taxonomy): domain Eukaryota; kingdom Metazoa; phylum Chordata; class Actinopteri; order Esociformes; family Esocidae; genus Esox; species Esox niger. Next base: position 1,218 of record JACXGJ010001785.1, read on the forward strand.
TTATAAAAGGATCAATTGCTGTGTTTTAAAGACAGAAAGTTACAAAATATTTTAACACGACCATTGTCAGCTAAAATCCTTACATGAAGTAATTCTCATTAAAACAAATGGGCTCAATTAGAGAACAAGTTCAGAACCACTGCCCTGGACCATCCTTTTAGACAATGAGAAGTCTTTACTTATTTATTTCATAGGAATCCGCATCCAGTATGAGGGAAGATGTCATTTTGCAAGCCCACGCTAAGAAATGACTGGAAGTCTTAAAGAAAAACTAGACTTAGTCATTATGCTAATGTTGATTAGTTAAACTGCACACAGACATACACATACTGATCAAGATTTTCCTCAGGTGTAGTATCTAAAGAGCCACATCATTAAAATCCAGAACTATCCCTTTAAACCAATACAGGCTCTCTAAACAAATAGGGGGAGGTTGAGAAACTTCAACAAGTGAGTCAAATAAACTGACATATTAGCTCCATGTGGAACAGAGTAGTGTTCCTTGTTTATCTCTATTCATATAACAACCCTGCTGATAGCTTTTGAATGACCTCAAGTAACTATTAAGACACAAGTAGGAGACAAGACAAAGACATTCCACAAAATCTTGAGATGGACAAATGAATACAATGTCAGGCCACACAGGGGACTTTTTTCAGTCCACTCATGCTTTGGGGGGGAGAACATAGAAATATCCTCTGTAAGTCCAGCTTTCCGGACAGCACATTTTGATTTGCCCCCGTTTTGATATTAAAAGACTATTAAACGGGAAATGTAGAAATAACTAGAATAGCTAGAAAGATTAGTTTTAAAGGGATTATAAACGTACACTGTGCAGTGATTGGGGGTATTACAGTAAGCCCCAGCAAAGGCATGTGATTTCAAGCTACTCTTGACACTTTAGTTCAGCAACTTGACTTGGAGCAGGTGCAGTAACAGTATGGGAGAGCGGTCACTTGGGAGGTTTGTTTGAACATGTCATGGATATCACCAAGGGCCAAAAAGTGTTCTCTGGTGAAAACAAGTTTTGGCACTCCACCGCGGGGTATTGGATTAGCCAACTTCGAAAGAAAAATATATTCAGAGGAGCCGATGTTGAAACTAGACTGTGTGCGCGTGCACGTGCGCGTGCATGTGCGTGTCGTTTACTGTGGGTTCCTAGACAAAACAATAGCCACTATTATGCAGCCTTCCAAATCTGCCTTGTCCGTGGCAGATTTGATTCAGTGTCATATAGTTTCACATGTGGTCTCCAGGTAGAGTACTATGCCGAAAACAAATATAATTTACTACGATATGATTTCATCTTTTCCTCACCAGGATATCTCAAACAAAATAGAATCCTTGGTTTTCCCTGGTCCTCCCGCACGCAGAGAGCGTCCCAGTATCCATTTCAGACCTCCCTGCCAGCACCTGCTGATCTCAGTGACTTGAGGAGCGCCGCTGCGACTTAGAAACACATTATTGAATTTCTCCTCATGCTGCGACAAGGGAGAAATGTGTGGCCAATGTTTCCCCCTCCCTTCATTCAACTCCAGATAAATTAGGGCACATCAGATGATACATGCTTCTCCACAGAAAGGAATTCGTAAAGACAGCCAGGTCCAGCTGGTACAAATCACACCAGTACAGGACACCTCATTTCGGTATCCAAACAAAGACTCCACGACGCTGTGGGTAGCCAGCTCCAGAGAGACATGTAACCAAGATCAGAACCAGCGTGGAGGCCCTAAGCCCAACTCGTTTTACATGTGAGGGAATGAGACAGTGAAGGTAAACGTTCACAACTCAGCGATGTGATGAGAAATTCATTCTAAATATGCTGGAGAGGAGTGGGCGGCTCGGGACAGCGCACCCAGCAGTCTGGTCATGAGAAGGGCCAAGGTCAGAAAAGGCTGGTGAAAATGCTAAACCAACTGGCTAGAATGTAGCAGCAGCAAGAGGGCACTACCGAAGTTAAGCATTATGAAACATTGGCAGCCAACAAGTGGGTGAGGATTGTGAAGCACATTGCCAATCATGAGCCAGCGAGATCCTATATATAGAGACAAATAACAAATGAAAGGAAAAACCTGAATAGTGGAGGAACATAATGAATGAAAGTGCTTCCAAACAGGTGTACTGCATGTTACAGTTATGCAATCAACATCTTGTCATGCTCTGTGGCATATAAAATTTATAAAATGCTGTTGATGTTGATTTTGGACCAAGACAGCAAGAGCAAAGGAAACAGTGTTAAATTGTTTGACAGCGTTCTCTACCACCAACATCAAAACGCCAAATGCGGGAATACCTTTTGGAAGAATGGTCTTTTATCGGTCTAGTCGAGGTCCAGAGACTTGTAGATTCTATGCCAAGGCATATTGAAATTGTTCAAGAGGCTTGTAGCATCCAAACACCTTTCTCAAATACTTATATTGGCTCTCCCTTTAACTTGTCCCCCCTTCTGTTTATTCATGTCTGTGATAATCAGTTATTTATAGCACACATGCACTTCACAGGTACGCATGACAGCTAAATTCCTCCGGCGCTTGTCAAAAGAACCACAACACACCGGTCGCTACGCCCGTAGAATCTGAACGGGTTCCTTTTCTATGGAACGGCAACGGAAAGAGTGTCACGTTCAAGACCGCCGACGACGTCTATGAAATCTTTGCTTTCAAGTTCAAAGACAAGCACGCGCCTGCCGACATCGCCACCGCTGTGTCGCCTGAGATGATCCAAGACATAGGCTAGTAGGTCTACAGATGGACACCGGCCGAGGAGGGCGTGTGGAATGATGACGTGGTACCCGACCCATGACCTCCAAATCCTCCCTCTGATGACCGGACCGATGGGATCTTAGATCCACCCTGCAAAACCGTGGTGGAACATTCTGTGCTGCCAATTAAAGCGACTCCACATTATCTTTAGCTCTTGTTAGCGGTTTTCTAATCAAAGAGGAATTCAAATGGAGTGGGCTTGGAGAGGCACGACATACACAAAAAAAACTATTCTGCTGTATTATGTTTTTCCCCCATTCTTCAGAGGATTTGGCTAACTAGACCAAAGTACTCTGACATGATTGGATGAGAGGAGTAATCTGCAGCATTGTTCTAGTGAAAGACATCAGTCAGTGATCAGGCAAGTTTTTTTTTTATTAATCTGGCATAGCTGCTAGGTCAAGCTGCCGTTGTTTATAATATCCTGACCTTCATTTGAGCAGAGAGATTAAGGAGCATAGGTGACGACAGGGCCCAGGGAGAGGAAGGAGAATTAATTAAAATCAGATGGCTTCAGAGGTTAATGAAATTACATCACATCTGACTTCAATGGGGCAACATTTGAGCTGATAAATACACCTAGAAGTCAGCTTCCTCTACAAGGACTAAAACAGCTGATGCAGGAAGTAAAAAATTTCCTTGAAGACACTTCTGGACTTACATTTAGGAAATTTTCTTGCCTCAACTAAATCCTGTGAGAGTAGTGCATGTGTTAATGTTACAGGGACTGACTCGTGGCTTTATCTGACGGACTTCGCAGAGGTAGTACGACCAACCCAGGCACAGGTAGACTCATGTGAAGACCAGGTGTGTCCGATTCATTACACAACGGCAGAGAAAGAGCGTCCTGTCACAGAGACCCCGTCAGACGGGGTAACTTAACTTTCAACCCAATAAGGAACGCTCTGTTTCTTGTATTCATCTACCAACTATTGAAACTACGTCGTCTCAGGGCCACTACGTCGTCTCAGGGCCACTACGTCGTCTCAGGGCCACTACTACACAGACGGCATGGCAGAACAGTTCATCTTGACACGTTATGAGGTTGAGGTGACCCTTCATTGCCGCTACTTTGGAAACACAAAAGAAAAGACGCAAATGTTCATACCTCCCCGTACGAAGCCATTGGTCGCAATCGCTGAAGTAGAAAGACCGGTGATTGTGGTCACAACTGTTGCCATGAGAATGATCAAACAGGAGAGAACTGTGAAGGAACATAAAAGGTAATTATTAACAAGCAACAACACATTTCTAGTACACACAGGAGACAAACAACCGCGTTAAACATGTGTCAATGAGCGGCTAATCATCTGGCTATTGAAGCCGGCCACTCTCCCACAACTTGCTCCACCTCTCCTGGTATTTACACATTCTGTAAAGACCTGTGAATAGTAGCAGCGCCACTAGAAAAACCAGCTAGTGCATGACAGCTGACTGCACATGTTGCCTTGTGGCAACATTTGGCATCTGGGTGGTGAATGGTCAAGGTGATTGTAGTAGTAGTATGCTGCGGTTTGGTCGGTAGGGGAGGGATTAGGTGCGGTTGTGTGAATTGGGGTTGCAAACTCAAGATACGTATCCCAAAATGTCCCAGTTTACAAAACTCTCAGTTCAAAGATTCCTGGAATTCTCAGAAAATCCAGCGGGACAACAACCTAGAACTGTGGAAAAACTGGGAATTTGGGAAAAGTGTCAGGAATTTCATAACCCCAGTGTTAATTAAAGCAGTAATTCACACGGACGCCCAGTAATCTTACCAATTCCCGCCTGGCCCACGATCCATGACATGCGGATGAAGAGCATCACACCCCAAATGTTCAACATGCAGCGCACCTGCACAGAGGAAGGGGGCAGTTAGGATGTATGTAAGGCAACAGGAAAAACTTGAAGAGCTTTCCGATAACCTGGCTTTGGAACATTGCCAATGGGAATCCACCAGACGTTCAAAAGCTGATGATGCAGGATTCCATCAGAATTTGAACTGCACAAACGTTAATGGCAGAATTCCAAACCTGATGAAAAGCAGTTTCACCTCGGCATTGATTGCAATATTGGCATTAACAAAGAAAGGCTCAAACACTGAAAAGTCCTGATATACAAGCAATGGAAAACTCTTCAGATCTCAAATTACAGAACTTCAAAATGTTGTTTAGTGTATGACAAGCAAAACGAGATGTGGACTGAAGAAGATTTCAAAATATGACAAAAACATGCCCATTACAGATGGATTAAAACAATAAAACCAAAGCAAATCATTCAACCACAAAAAACATTCATCCGTTATATTCACTTAATTCTTATTTTGCAGTCAACTAAAACTCTCCTACTCTTCTGACTTCCCTCCCTCTTCTGACTAATTTGTAGGTGCCAGCAATTATTTTCTGGTTTAACAAGCAGCGTTGTAAGAACCAGCTCAGAGAGATGTGCAACAGAAAGCAGTGTTTAACTCCTGAGTCCACTGGGAGCTTTCTGTAATGAGGCAAGCCTATAATCACAAATTGGACCTCACAAAATTGTGAGGCGAGAACATAAAATAAGAGGTAAAACTGAGATGGCTGATATTAGTTCGGTCAAGTGAGTGAAAGAGGGCAGATGAGGGAGAGAGACGAACGCTTGTTCACATCTAAATACAAGCTGGGAGACAAAAAACAGGGACAAACTGAAGTGAGCTGCACATCATCTTCCAGTACCAATTTAACTTCAAACAGGAAATCTCTCCAAGCGTTTCCTTTTGGTTGTCATTAATGTAGTTTTAAGCACAGTACATTTGGACAAGCATCAAACTGTGTGAACCAGTGGCTACAACCATGCCAAATACTCCCCCCTCTCAGATACCTTCTACAGCCTGCATCGATATTGACAGATCATGGAACTGGAAAAGCTATTCTCACTTGTGGCACAGAATCCTGACACTCGCCACGCCACGCACACAACTGCTATAGGAATGAATCAAATAAATGAATGTCAACTGGGACTGCTGTGAAACGTAATCACCTAGGAAGCACCAAGGCAAGTTGCGGGTGCCTGAGGTGATTTGTCTCTTCATTGGGCTCAACGCCTAGTGATTTGTGTAGTGATCTGGCAATTTTGGCAATTCGTACAAAATATAATCATAGAATGGGCTAAAAAGACCAAACCATTTGCAGAGATGAGTATTTGTAATTTATCAAATTGCATCGAAGTTGGCATTTTCCGTCTTAGCGCCTGTGTAAGATGTTTCATCTGTAGACATGAACATGTTCATGCTCTGTATTTAAAGCAGTTTGACGATTTTCATAGCAACATCTTTAACAAATATTTATCAACTATAGTAAAATAAATAGTAGGTTACAAATTATGTACAGCTCTGGAGAAAATTAAGACCACCACCCTTTTCTTTCGTTTCAAAAGTTGAAAATATAGTTTTGAATGAGGAGAAATGTTCAATTTGCAGTGGTCCCCTAATTTTAACCATCCTGTTCCACATTCAGAACCTTTCCAATTTGTTTGGAAAGGAAAAAGGTGCAGTGGTCTCTTAATTTTTTCCAGAGCCGTATATTTTCATACTTCAGAATGTTGCTCTAAATAGGAGTTACAAAAGATTAGGTAGAAAAGCAGTCAATGCGGTTCCCCAAATAACTGTTGGTAGAAAACATTTTTTCAAGTTGAGGCCATGTTTAGGGAAGAGGTAGCCAAGTGCATGATGCTTCTGACCCAGGAACATTGTTGGCAAAGTAGCCCCTTATCAGGCGCAGTTAGCAGTGCTAATGAGCCGGTAGAGACCAGCTTGACCAGAAGTTGCCAAGGAAACTAAAGAAGCGTAACCACCAGTCACATGACTGTTTCTAACCAACGTGGGTTAAGGGTCAACGTAGTGGAAGGAAAAGTGATAGCATGTCTTTAGACAAAAATGAAATTCACTTTTTTTATGTCAGATTTGCCTGCCCCCTGAAGTTATTTGTTCTTTATCAAAAGTCCATAATGACAAACCGCTGTAACCTTTGACCGGTGAAAAATATTTTGTATTTGATTTCAGACTTCCGTGGCTTAATAGTAAAACTATTTATTTCAACAGCTAACATTTTGGTAAATTGGAACACTGGTCAAATTCACTGGTTTCTCAAACAGCAGTACTGTTAGATTTTCCTTTTCCTGTTTCATATTTTAATAGCAGATAAAATGTGAAGATTATATACACACAGGTTTTGTGTAAAAATGTGGTCAAAGTTGCTGCTGTGTCAAAGGCCTGAAGGCTGTTCAGTGGTTTCTACAGCATCTTAAGCAATGTAGTAAAAAGTAGCATGCTAAAGACAAAAAGAATCTGGTACAATTATAAAATTGCAGGCACTCTTGCTTCTTAAAACCCCATGGAAAATGCCTTTTTTTTTAGCAATTCTATTATAATTTTGTAGTATATTGTTGAACATAATAATAATAATCTACAAGTATATCAAAGCTCTGAGGTCAGATCGCTACTACTTCCGAAGAGGAAACTGATGTATACACAGCTTTTGAAGCAATCAGAAAAACAAATGGTTTTGACAGCCTGAAACTGGACATTTTCCTAGTCACTGTCCTTATCTGCTCATAAAATAATACCAAGGTAAAGTAAACCTACTAAATCTGTCCTGTTTTAGTGAGAAGAAATATATAATAATAATAATAATAATAATAATAATAATAATTTAAAACAAACGGATGTTTGACCTGTCATTGAACAGTGTGCTTAAGAACAACTCCGGGGCACTGCAACATTTTAGGACAAAGAAACAATCCAGTGACAAAACAAATTGGCATCTCCAGGTCGCCCACTCACCAGCACCCCTTTGATCCATCCAAACTTGACCGCCCCCTTGGGTTCAGACGCCTCCTTGGCTGCAGCCTCCTCGGCTGGGGTCAGCTCATCCCCGTTGGCAAAGCCATCCTCAAATGGCTCCTGTGAGAAGACAGAAAGGCCTCGCGTCAGCACACATAACGGAAAAGAACTCAACGTGGAAATCTGCTTTGCATCGCCGTTCATTCCACTCTGTCAACATTTTACCAGATTTTATTATTTCAAGCCTCATCTAACTTTGAACAACACCCCCCCCCCCGCCCGTCTGTCCTCAAATCATCTGGAGAAGGCCAAACACAGGAAGAATCCCTCTTGTGCAGAGAATGGGATGACGTCGGCGGCTACCCTGTTGGGCCTGTCACTCGGGCTCATCCGGGTTACATCTGTAGCCCAGGAAGTCATCCAGCCTGCAGACCCCCTTCCCCCTCCAAACCACACCTCACCAGGGAGAAAACGGGGGAGGGGCACCAGCCGAGCAACAGATTCAAATGTCTCTACAAAATCCTGGACCTTTAACCTACTAACACAATGTATATAGAGAGGCCGAGACAAAGAGGAAGCTCAGACTGCCTCGACTTCCTGCGTTACAGGCTCAGAACAAAAGGCCCCTCCCAAACTACATACACACGTGTACAGTGAATTGTCCCCCTCTCCACTGGCGGGGTGGAAAAAGAAGTGACCATCGACCGCACGCCGATGTCCGTCTGAACGGAGGCACTCGTCCACGTATTGACACATCTGCCCGCGGTCGATACGCTGCTCAGGACAGATGGCACGGTCACGTTGATCCACGCGCCCACGGCCTTGGGACGGACGGAGGAAACGGAAATCGTTCTGCCTTCGCGACTATGCGCCGTTTGTTCTCTAGTGCGGCGCTCCGTTCGTCGCCAGGCCATCAAGTGGCGGAGCCTTACTCGGCTCTGAGGCACATTAGAAGGCGACGACAGATCCAACGCTGAGGGAGTACATAGAATGTATGGACGACCTTGGGTTTATTGACCGGCCCTGGTTGGCAGGGTGACCGTTGTGCCTCACAGAGCGGACACAGGCTGGCTGCTACAGCAGGGGCATTTGCCCTCCGCGTTCAGCGATGAGGAAAGTGACTTGGCTGCGCTCAGGGCACAGTGCGACATTGACTCAATACGTTAGAAGTCAGATGAGCAAATTAATCGGGCAGCAATATTGAGTTGCAGAACAAAGCGCCACCATCCCACGATCACTCATTTTCCTACTCTTCCATTCTGCCCATCAACATTAATAGTGACTCACTTAACGGTTGTGGGATGTGGAATTATGTGGCAAATGTTTCACCTGGGAGATTCCACCTGGCGACCCCTACCCCCGGGGGGGTGGCCACGACCCAGAACCGTGCAGCTAGAAATGGCAACACACGCAGTGTGCCACAGACACGCATGACCAACGAATCAATATTACATTTTAGAATTAGGTGAAATTACATTAGGGTTATGGGTCAGGGTTAAGGGTCAGCGGAGCCTCGCTACACCAGACGCTCTTCACTTAGCCACTTATATCTTAACAGCCTACCTCGAGTGTTTGTGCACCAACCCCGGGGGAGCGAGGATTTTCAGACAACGTAATCCTCCCTTTGAGTTTTCAGTACAAAAGAAGCTACGGTAAAAGGAGCTAAAGTAAAGAAGCTATGGTAAAAGGCGCTAAAGTAAAGAAGCTAAGGTAAAAGGCGCTAAAGTAAAGAAGCTAAGGTAAAAGGAGCTACTACGAGGGACGAGGTATACGCAACGGAACTGCACCACTGATTCATGCACATCAGGGAGGTAAATTGTTCCGAGGTGCGGCACCATTACAATGGGTGTATAAATAGGTGTAGAAATTATACAAGAGCATGGTGCCTCTGGCATGTTCCCCAGCCGGCCAGTCAGATGGGTTGGGGTGGGTGGAGGGGGAGAGGGGCCGTGTTGGGGGGTCGGCGTCACTTCGCCAAGGCCATCTGTCATCAAGCCTGCGTCCCCTAACAATGACTTGGGCAGGCTCGCTGGGGGTCTGGCCATGGCAGGTACACTGGGCTATTGAAGGAAGAGGCAGGAGATTCTCGGAAATTAAAATGGCCCTGCAGTGTCGGTTTGCTTGAGTGGTTGTCAACGCCCCGTGGGTGGGGGGGGGGTGGCGTGAATTGACCAGGTGTGAACAAGCATGGGGGGTGAACAACGGACACATTGAGCTGCGGAATAAGAGAGTCTAACTACGTAGGTTCAGATGGTCTGTTCAGGTAACTATACCGGGGAGATGGCCTCAGCTGTGCTGACAGAAGTGAGTTGGGATTCGTCCGTTTTAATACCTAGCAACTGCTGGGCATTTTTTCTCCAAACAGGAGGAACGAGATCAGGAAGCCATCCAATAGCATCCAAATACAGACAATAGATGAGGCGCTGGTAAGGAGCAAAGCACAGAGCTTCAGGAAGTGACTCACGCATCTTGTCTCATTCTTACATCCCTGTGCCTTTAGAAAAGGCAGCCACCCTTGAGGCATCGCTGACAGAAAGAATACAAATGAAAATAGTGCTCCTCAGGAATCCTCTACCAGTTGTGCAGGTATGACATCATCAGCGGTTTCAGCAACGGAACTTAAATTCCTAGACAGATCTATTTTTAACATGGAATCTTTAAGGCCGGTTGACTGTCCATGACTGTATATATTCAGTTTAGATCGGTCGGGACAGCTGAAGAAAGTTCAAGAAGCATTTATGCACAATTGTTCCAGAATCAACAGGTAAAAAAAATAAAATCTATGAAACTGCAACACAACTCTAAGGACAACTAGCATGTATTTCTGAAATACTTCTCTTCAGTGATGCTATTGTTCTGAATAAAATGAGACAGCTGGCTAACTCCTGGTCTGGGATCGTTGAGTCTTAATAAATCCAGTGAGCGTGAGGGCAACGACACATTAACCCATTGCAGATGTGAAACCCCTGCTCGTTGTCAATGTGGTCCTGTTGTTGTTTTAAATTCATTTCAAAATATAGAGGCAACCTCGGTGCCAGGAATGGCACTTTCTGTAATCCTCGCATTTAGAAATATCTGAATTTCATTTTGGATTTGGGTATTCATTGTCATTTCCAAAACATGCCACATCCAGTTACCAAATGGTCGCAACTACAACGCAAATGTTAAATATTTATTCTTTGTGTAGCACCGTCAACAAAGCCCAAAAAACACACTACATTTTACAAAGCAACTAAAGAGATCACAACCGCACAATTACAGCCGTTACACATTATGAGCACATATGTAGCATTAGATGACTTTACCCTTCACCAAGACTTAACTAAAATCCCTGGCAAGGAGATAGCCTGGTCTAGGCTCGTTTGGCAAGACAACACAGAGATCTGGGACCAGGCTAGCAAAGGGATACGGTGTCTCCATAATCAGCCAGGGGTTTGGATTCCCTTGTAGAAACAAAGCTGGGTCAAAAGAAAGCAACCTGATACATTAACACTACAGTTTATCGACATTCTGGTCCGTTAAAGGGTTGTACCATGAAGACAACTGATATGGTGAGCGCATTGTAGTGTACAAATGCAAAAGACAATGATATATGCGGGGGTCGTGTAACAGTGTAGGGTTAGGCTATTTATGGAACCCTGGAGACAGTACATGTAGACTCAACTGAGCAGGAGCCTTTGTGAATCCAAATTCACCTTAAAGGAACAGTATAATCTAAATTTGTAGTCCTCCTAAAAAAAATAAAAAATAAAAGGTATTTTGGTAGTTAGATGGTACAATAATTGCCAGAAAATTGCTGTTTTCATGTTAAGTGCCCCCCCCCACTAGGTATGCTTCAGAGATCAACAGGATGCGCTGTCCAGCTGAGCCAGATTTTACATGTTTGTAATTATCTTAAAGCTGGTACAGTATGTATTATAATTTATTGTAACACATATTTAAATCACTAAGTGCTTGACAGTTTGGCTACTTCTATCGCCATCATCTACACATCCTGTTGACATTACATAGCATTACTCCATACACACACATCCTCTGCATTTTTCCAATAATTATTGGGGTCCATATCTCAGTGGGTGATTAAGATTATATTTAACGGGAGTAGTTATTAATAGGATTTGAGCCATAAATCTACATCTTCTGTGCGCTCATTCACTTCCTCTTTTACCAACCAACACAGACAAGTAGTTCTGGTCAAAGAAATGAACCTTCAAAGGGTTAGCCGGATAGCAGTTAACTGAAGTCGAGATACCTGTCCGATCACTTCCAATGAACCCTGTTTTTCCTTGGTTTTCCTCCGCAGTGCCAAAGAGGTACTGCATGGCGACTAACTGTGAAATGGATTGCAAACAGCTACGTTGAAATGGATGATAAACCAGGGGTTTGAATCCTAAACACTGATTGGCCTTTAGCCGTGTTATATTGTCCATATACCATGCCGCACGTGCCTTATTGCTGACATATATGGGACAGCAGTGATGCCCGTGCCGGGCAGAGGGCAGTTATCAGCTCTCTGCTGGCATTGGTAAACAGCTGGACAAACGGTGTCCACTGCAAATTGTCATCGGATGTTATGCAAAACGAAAGCCCTGCCTCTCTTGTGTAACTTCAGGGAGTTTTGAACCGGGGAACAGTTGGACTACATATTTGGCCCGGAGGAATTTGACACCAAACCCCATTCTAACCACAGAACAAATAATTCTGAACCCCCTTGAGCAATAGAATGTGACCTTGAGGCCAGGGAACCACAGGAAGCCCTTTGTCATGTGACCACCAATCTGATTAGCTACATCACTCCTTAAGTTGGGCTACACAGCTTCTGGGCCTCTATCAATGAAAACCAAAGTAGAAGAGCACAAGGCATCCTCCAAGGCCTGATGGGACAGATGTCTCTTGGCTGAAGCGTTAAATATGGGTAGCCGATGTAATACTTGATTTGTGAAGTAAGAAGTAATGAATTGGAAATTGCCTTTATGAATGTGATTTGCCGTACATTCTCAAACACCACAAAACTACTGGAGCACTGTTCACTTCTCAATGCACACAGGAAATGTGCTATAAATAAAACAATAACAGACTGGTTTGTTAAAACCATGTGCTTTAAAACTCACTGAGTGTACATCATTTGAAGCAATGTCTTCCAAAGGCTTTTATTGGTAAAAACCTGAATTATCCTTCACAATTGACAGAGAAATAAGAAAGAGTCAGCACAAATCTAAACTACTCTGCATTAGGCTGAACAGCTTGAATGCAATTCTGTTAAACACAGGCAATGTTTTTTCTACCAGAATATCCAGAACAGTATAGTGAGCAGAACTGGACCCCTGCACACAGCTGCCTGCGAAAGACAAATCAGATGAAGTTGGCCAGAGCCAGCTAAACTAACGCAGGATTATTCCAGTCACAAGACCCGCTAAGACTGGTTTGAGGCATCTAAAAGGTTGAGGGTCTGTTACTCTTTCGACACAGCAAACATACAAACACCTCCCATGTGTGCACACACACGCAGGCGGCTTCCACAACCCAAATCTTGTTCTCCATTGCCTTTCCTGAAAGCTGGGCCAAGTTAATCAGTTCAGCTCCATATGAGAGTGGTTTAACCAGACCTGAAGCCACCCTGCTCTGACATGCTCCATTCTATTTGGCAGAATTGACATGCAACAGAATTAAAATGAAGACATATATATGACCAAGTTAAAATGTGAATTATCTGGCTGGACGCTGATTGGATGCAAAGACAAACGTTTGCATCCAATGTTTTCTTTTAGGCCAACGTGACAATGTGCTGCCTGCTAGAGGCGACCATAAGTGCTTTCTAGGAAAGCTGGGCAGGTGAAGCGTTCTATTGATTGGATTGTGGGAGCCAGGAAAGTTGAGGTACAGAGACTATGAAGCAATGTGAGTCATATGGAGTGTTCACTCCTTTAAACCACAAACGTTCCCTACAAAAATCAAAATCTGAGCCATTTCATCAATAAATGCAGCAGCTCATCTAATCGATATTGTTCCTTACAAATGAGTTGGAAAAGAGAGCGGGTAACACTGCTGTTCCACACCAATGAATGCTGTCGCTGACATGTTTTTCTTGATAACTTTTTGGGCATTTCCAAGTTTTCGAAAGACAGGACACCCTGGTTTGATAGTTCTGCCCGTTTACATGAGGTAATTCATTTCGGTCATCTATGAACACCATAGTAATAAAGTCACAATTACGAGCCCACCGTTCGATGAATGGCCTGTGGTGTGACACGGCCGACACTCCGTGACACTGACCAGCGGTTTTCCACCGTGGAACTGGTGATGGCACCTTGTCATTTGATGGCACCAGCACGTTGGCCATACAAAAAGTCACATACCTCACCAGTCCCAGAACACATCCAAACAATAATAGCTACAGTCACCAGGGGAAATGCATGCTCTCTCCAGACGATATATTCAGGTAGTGACAGGCTTCCTTATGGCCTTTAACATTACTCCTTATAATAGCACAGAATTCTGATAGATGACCAAGATAATGCTCTGCCTTTTTGCATTGTTCGCTAGTCTTTCAGTAACAGTGGGAAGATTTTTTTTTTTTCTGCAGTCGAGAAAGACAGATTTCCGTATTTGAATTTTGAGCAATGGCCAGACGCTTGGGGATATTTAAATTAATCCTCCCCTCCCCACAGAGCAGAGATAGGAGTAAAAAAATGTTTGTTCAACATGACCAAGCACGTTTTGTTTCACTGGCTCTTAAGAAACAAATTCTAACTTGGAACACTGCCAAGTCAAATGGTTGCACATTTAAATGTTTGGGTCAGAAACCCTGTAGCATTGTGGCTGTAACAATTGGGAGGGACGGTTTCTGACAATGGAGAGTTCTTTCCTCCGGAGGACTGACAGGGAGCTTGGATCTTCTCATAAGCCCAGGTTCCTCCTGTGATGTTCACTCAGAAGATCATCCAGAGTCGGTAAGTCTGGAGGTCATGCTAACACGGATCAAAAACAAACCTGATGTCAGGTTTCTAGGGAATAAGTTTGGGCACAACATGTCGCAGATAATGAAGTCCCACGAGGAAACAACAGGACAAATTAGGAGGAAAATACATACAGGGACCAGTGACCTTGGAGTCATTCAGTTCATGAAAACATTTTAAATGAAAAATGAAATGAAACAAACGTCATTTCTGTCGGTCACTGAGCACGGTCTAGTTATGTGGGCTGACTGCCAACTACAACACTGGCTACGTAAAAATACGAGATGAAGTGATCCTTTGCATTTGAAGACAAAGCTGCCCAGATATTTTAATCCGCCCACTTTTATTGCGCTGGCTCGACAACAGAGATCAGAAACGTCAACAGTGTATCACACATATTAGAGGCAGCTTGTCTGGCTTCTGATACGAAAACATCACTTTCTATCTGGCAGGGATGTATAAAGAGGCCCTCTGCAAGTCGCAAAATATCAGCTGCAATGGGAAGGCATTACACCCACTGCCTAAAAATGTGGATGTTTCCATGTGCTGTAAATTTAGCCTGGATGCACGTGTGTGTGTGTGTGTGTGTGTGTGTGTGTGTGTATACTGCTTGGTTGCACAGGAATGTTTATTACACCACATTTTGCTCCCTGGCAGGGGTACCAGACATTACCTCTATTCTGCAGAGGAAAGAATCTGGCCAGCTCAAATACAGCTTGAGAACGGGGTACCTGTAACAAATATAAGGTTTGGTGATCGTCCTGTAATTTCCTGACTCCATGTGCTGCAATAGAATAAGTGCTTTAAATAAAATGCCTTTTAAAAATGTTGACAGGTGCGAGATATGCAATCATACGACTTCAATTGGATTGGGTACCGAAGGGGAAATGGCAACACATAGTCCCTCCATCTAGTCCATAGCAGTTTACTGGGTCCAAAAACATTTACAGACCAGTTAATGCGAGCATGGCAGTGGTGAGTTCTACGAAATGGGCCTGGTGTGCCAGGGAGAGCCAACGCTTCCGAAATGCACACCACCCGAGTGCAGATGGCACAGTACAAGTCAGAGGGCATTATCTATGTGGGTGAAGTAACACAAAGAGCGGCTTTCCACAACAATGCAAAAGCCACTGGGGAGGATTAGCGGGGCAGAGGAACCCCATTTGGACTGGCCAAGGAGAAGATGTCCTAAAAAAAGACCTGATGATACAGTTTCACTCCACCAAGCAAAGTCGAGTCCAATGAAAATCAATGGGTAAAAATGATGTGCAAACAACCAACACCAAACGACACGTCAAAGGCCTCAGACATTCAAAGGACAAACCTGCCACCAGAAAAAAACAAATATATTACGGTAAACAATGTTAGGAAACGGCTGGGTTTAAGATGCAAGTAAAGAGCACAAGTCTGGTAGCTGGGCTCTAGAGGCCTCCTCTCTTGAGGTTTATCAACGCACCCAACAACATCTCTGACGAAAGAACACCAATTAATTTCAGTGTTCTTGGGGGCAACTGTTCCCCTGTGGCAATCCCAAACTAAATCACAAAATCCTGAATACTGACCTCCTAGGGACACATCCCACCCCAAGTCCCAATTCTGCCCTTTTAAAACAGGCGTCTTTGTTGGGCCGCATTTTATAGGTAACCCGTGGTTGTGCCAGGGGCCATTTACTAAACAGCAAAGGAGCACTCTCCCCTTCCATACCCACCCAACAACCTGAAAACAAATCCTCCCTAAAGCCCTGTAAAAGGCCCAGTCAGAGATTCACCTTGAGCTGGGGTTAAGGACACAGTCTCCAATCCACTCACAATGACACCTTTGTCTGGGCAGTGCAATCAGGAGCCAGCCAACCAAATGTCTGAGGATGTTGACGGAATGAAGAGCTGTAGATGGACGTCAGATATAGAAGACACTTAGAGGTCAGCCAGTTGGAGGTGGGACGGCAGCGGCTGCCCCGCCCCGGCTGCAGCTGCCCCGCCCCCGCTGCAGCTGCCCCGCCCCCCTGGCCAGAGATAAGACACTCAGCACACCAGAGCTCTGCAAAGGCCTCTGGGAGCATCTTGGAAACATTAGGGCTGATGACATCATGAAACGCAGCCGCTCGGCCTCCCCCAACCAACTCACACACACACCTTGTGACGCAGTGACAGATGACAGCCTTGATTAAATAGACAGACTTCCTGTTTGTGTTTATTAGCGACTTCCCGTGTGTGTGTGTGTGTGTAAGAGTCTCTGATCTGTCATATGAGCAGAGTTACAGCATCAAACCCCAGGTGCATCCCAGCTGCGTTGCCGGGCGCAACCCTTTGAAGCCCACGTCAACGGAAACCGTGCGCAACGAGTGAACGCCACAGCGACGCCACGACCGAGGTAACACAGCCCTGGAGACGAAATCCCACGAGGCCCTTCGTGAGGAACCAGAGGCCACGCCATCTCACGCACGGTCACCGTCCCAGAGAGCCCTGCTTCCGATGGCGCCGTCCAATCACAACGAGAGCGGCTGCAAAACGCTAACACGAAGACCCCGAATCGGCCCGTGGGTGAACCCCACGCGGGAGCCCCCCCCCCCCCGGCTGCTAGTACAATCCACCAGGGTTTTTGACAGGAGCGGTCAGATCAAACAGGGCACGGGGGGGGGGGACAAAGGGAGATCATGTTTACAGGCAGGACCAGGCTTCTGCAACAGACGGTGGATGTGACAATCAACCTGCACTTATGTCAAGATCATTGTTGGCTCTGGGTCACATGCTGTTTATGTGAAAACCCATTGCAGAGCAGTGAATGGGCGGGTGAAGCCCAAACACACACACACACGCACACACGCACACACGCACACACACACGGCAGGTGGACGGGTGAAGCTCAAACACACACACGGCAGGTGGACGGGTGAAGCTCAATCACACACACGGCAGGTGGACGGGTTGTTTTGAGGATTCTAGCGTGTCAAAAAGCCACGGTTTAAAAACAGAAAGGACGTTCAAAAAAGTCTCAATTAAATCATGTAAATCCATATGGCCATAAAAGATGAAACCTTAAACCAGTTTCAGCATTTCAAAACAAAAGTCCTTCACGATATCTGTTAGAAACAAAGCCTTCCTTTTATAATTCCTAAAGGTGTACATTAATGCAATGAAATGTGAAAAACATGAACAAAAAAGATCTGCCGAACGAGACAGTGTATGCCAGTCTTTCACTTCTACTGATGGGTCTGTCATGCTCACAAACAAAGCCCCTCATTGTTTTTTTGGGGGGGGGCTCACCCTGTAATTCAAAACAATTGGAGGCCAAAGCCAGCAGCAACACATGGCACGGCAGTTCCATCAGCACGACAGGCTGAACACCCCAGGGTCCCAAAAAGCTTCATCCCAGGAGATGAATAATTAAGCGTTCGAGCGTTTCATTCTTTCATGGCTGGCCATTCCACAGAACCAAGGATCGATAGACCAATGAGTATACTGCTGGAAATGTATTGCTAGAAAGTGTTTGGTGTAACGGACTCTGCCAATGTCTAAACACGGGTTGGGACATTGTCTACCTCGCACTGAGCATACAGCAGCTTGGAGCGTCGGGTGTCAGATACTTCGTTTGCAGTGGAACAAATGATAATAGCATGTACTTGAAAACCGTTTGGCAATCAGCGTTTAAGGAGACCCTTGTATTAGTCAAACACTGTAGGGAGTGTGCCATAATGTTACTGTTTAGCACACAACTAGGTCAAGTACAATCCCCGCGTGAAGGTTTTGACGCCATGAATGGAACAGCAATGCAGGCTGTGTGCTGTTGAAATGTCCCAACACTGAGCTGTAGCACGTTGCTCCAGCGAGCAGAAAAAACACTGACCACTTATTTGCTGTGCGCATTGGCCTTGCCACAGCTGGCGACAGGAAATGTGGCTCCTTGTGAAGGTCACCCATGTTGTCCCAGAGGAAAGGTCTCAGAGACGTCATGTGAACGCTGTGCACGTACCAAAGCCCCGTCTATGGTTATGTCAAGAGCTTCAGTTCAGGGAATAACCCGGAATACTAACACTGACCTGAAACACTGGTTTTAGTATCGGGTCAGAACCTAAAAACGTTAGAACGCATGGCTCCATCTGCACCTGCCCAGCAGTGCCCTCATGTCCCAGCCCACTCAGACAGAGGACCGTAAGAAGTCTCATTTCACCAGCAGTGATGCTAGCCGATATGGCCGGGGGAAGAGAGAGAAGCCAGACGCATAACACACAGGAGAACATTCACACAGTCATTTCAAGGGATGGCCAAATGGCATGTGTATACATTACACCAGCTGTACGCATACGACTGTCTGGGACTGGAACAAAAGGCCCGGGACCTCCCGTCGCTACGCAGACCAGAAGCCGGGGACATGTTTCTCTTGCCGTTTCTGGCACCGCAATCAACCTTAGGCACAGCCAGCAAAGAGAGAGAAAGCCACCGAGTGAGAGAGAGTGGGGGAGGAGAGAGCGGGAGAACATAAACACAAGCCCACGTGGAGCTGGTCCTCGCCAGGCCACTGCACAGAGCCTCTCTTGTGAGAGCTAGCGAACCTTACGACAGCATCCCCTTTAAATCAACCGTTTCGCCAAAAACGTGTCTACAGGGAAAAACAAAGCCCAAGTATCTCCTGCACACTTAAAGACCGATAGAACCCGACCGCGTGTGGTGAACAGGCACCAGCGGAACGTACCGGAACAACAACAACACAACGGCCGTCAACGGGTTCGGTTTTCAGATTTGGACGGGGATAGGTTGAGGGTTTGATTCAGATAAGGTCAGGACCCGAGACATACCGGTTTCCCCCTACACCATGTCCCAGTAAACCCCCATCCAACGCGGTGTTGCCGTATTCTCCTGGCGACAGCCACCAGACGGCCATTGTCACAGCTAATCACAAACACACCAGCGCGAGTGCCAGACGGACCTCTGCCCGAGGGTGGTAGCTTCCGGACTGGGTAATAAGTGGTGTGGGTCGCCAAAACACATGAGACCAGAACCCTTGACTGACTTCGGGTTTAGCAATGCTGAGAAGCTGTCAGCACACGGGGCTTATACGGATACAGAGAGTGACATTTTACCTCAGCGCCCGTCAACAGAACAAACACGGCGTGCTGTGAAACCTGCGAACGGGCCTGGTGTGTGAAACGGTGACAGCGGACATCGACGGCGGAGCCTCTCTGACGATTGCGTGCCGGCAGCAGTGGTTCTTTCCAGCTGAATTCCACTTAACAGGGAACAGCCTGACCTCCAGGCTTGCTGCTCTGAAACGGCCACAGGAGACAACCTGTTGACTGCAAGTCCTGTCTAGTGCCCACGGGACGGGTGTCACCATGGAGCTCACCCTGTCTCGCAAAGCCCTTCAATTCACCCCTGAATTAGGCCAACTGTAGGGCCCTCTAGCTTTCTGTGCGGAGAGCAAGGATGGAATCATGGAACCCACATTTTAAAACTGAGTTCAACAATTATTTGAAATAATTGTATGTGGATTTATTGTATAAAAGTGGATTTGCTCAAGTTAATCTTGAGCAAAATTAAACAATGAGTGTGTGCGTGTATAGTACAGATGGAAATTTGAGAGGCTTTTGCAAAAAACTATTTCAGTTTAACTAATAAAGCCTCTGCCTTACCTGGCAAAGTGACTGTGATTTTCTGCAATAATCCATTGACTATGTTTTTGAAAACTCTGCAATCACACTAGGTCAACAGAAACACAGCTAACCAAATGGTCTCATGGTGATCCTGACTTGAATTAGAGGAGTAGCGTTAGCGTCCCAAACGCAGCATTTTCCAAATGTTTTTATCTGCATCCAAATCAAACAGCTGTAACACAGGGGTCCACAGGGAGACCAATCACACCACACTATGACACCTTTCCATAAAAACACAATTTAACCCATCGTCACTTCACTCTGGATTCTATGATAAACCCTGGATTCTTTCATGGACGTGGGATTTATTTTTTCACAGAACTAAAAAAATAAAAGAAAGAAATAGTCTAAGTACTGTTGACAATTTAGAATGTTTTCATTCATGAGAAAAACATTCAAGTGAAAAAAAATGAAAATACTAACAGGGAATTAATTTCACTTAAGTGGAGTAAATAAAGGATCTCAATGCAGAAATCTCCACAATATGCCTTGAAATGCTCGCCAATACATACAGTATTATAGAATTAAAATCAAAAAGTGACCCATTTACCCATCACCAAGGCCTTAGTGGAAACAAGTGGAAAGGCTTCAGTTCACATAGGAAAGCCAGTGAAAAGTATGTCTATAGAAGGGAATCCATTTCTCAACAACGCCCCATTAGTGAGGCCCCTTGTTAATGAGAGTCTGTACCTATTCTCTGCCCCACAGCTGCTAACTGCCAGAGAAAGGATTGGTCGGCGTCTAACGCCACGAGCCAATAGGGGGACAAGAATTTGCCGCCACTCAGTTTTACCATCCAAAGAATGTATGAGAACAAAGGCCACATGCTGATATGATTTTCATTGTATTGCACAGAAAAACGTCTCATTGTAAATGCAACTTTGACAAATGTCGGCTGTTGACGCTATCAGAGCTGGGCTCTTCTTACTGGACAACATGTGTACAAGTATCATTGAAACATCTATCCGGGATGCCCAGTAACTTTGCCTTACAGGCAGGCATGTCTGCCAAACGCCTGCCCTTACTAAGCCCCAAATAAGGGAGGACACAGTGGGCCACCAACTCCATCCTGCAGTCGGAGGTCCGTCGCCCCCTTCGTCTACTTGGAGCCCCTGCTGCGGTGGCAGTGGGAAGACATCAATATTTCAGCACAATCTGCTTCTGCTTGGCCGCCTGCCTCTGAATAAATGTGCCCTGTCAGGGTTTCCCCTCCTGCCCGGTCGATAGAAAGGCTCGCACGCGGCTATCGCTGTTACTGCCGGGCAACGGATTCAGGGCCCAATGAGAACACGGCAAAGGTCACCATCTACCCGCCCACCCCCTCAGAACGGACGGCAGCACTGACATACTCGCTACGTTCACAGACGGAACGGGGCTACATTGGAACGCTACCACTTACATCTTTATTCCAATGGAATTTGCAACCGTAGTCGGTCGCAACTAAAAGTGCGTGTGTGCGTGTGTGTCCCATCAACAACAAGGTAACTTCCGCAGTCTGTCAGTGACAAGTCCGCTTTTAGAACCACTAACAATTGCTAATTGGTTAACCCATTGATTTGTGTGCATTTCCAAAGCCACTGGTCGATTGACTACAGCGGAATTTCCATTTGGTGTTTCGGATCCTCACTTCGCTCTGGTGATAAAACGAAAGGGGAAAAAAGCTGGCAATGTTAAAGAGTACAATGGGAGCAGTGATCAAACACTGACCTTGAAGTGGAAACAATGATCCAACTGAGCAACTCCGTGGCAAAGGGAAAACAATGACATCTAATATAAAGTTGGGGCTCATTAATGTTGACTGTACAGCCTTTGGGCAGCTGCCAACTACAGAGAACGCCTTAGCCTTTAGCACGTATCAGTTAACAACCATCACAAGACATTCTAAGCTGATGAAATGATGTCCAATATGCCCGGCAGTAGTCTTAAAATGTCAGTCTCCTGGCGAACAACAGGCCT
Organism: Esox niger; assembly: GCA_016801105.1. NCBI lineage: Eukaryota > Metazoa > Chordata > Actinopteri > Esociformes > Esocidae > Esox > Esox niger. The sequence continues at coordinate 23,334 of JACXGJ010001785.1, forward strand.
GTTCTATTAACTCCGTGACCTTGGACCAACAGGAAGCTACGTCCCGTTGAAACCTTGGAGGATTGGACAGCATGCCACCCTCTACACCGGCATCAATATGAGGGATCCTAGGGGTTAAAGGGCACGCTTAGTCTATGCTATTCTCATTCTCTAAAATCTACAAAACAGAAAACGCCAAGCTCAATTGAGACGTCGGCATTTGCGGTTTCCTGTCTCCGGTGTGCGGCTATTGACCTCTGCCGTGTGGCCAGAGGTTGCGCGTGTCGACCCGACAGAGCCGACGTGGACATGGGCCCACTGAGGCCCGGCATGGAGCAGTCAGAACACCTAGCCCTTTATGTCCTCCTTCACTCTCAAGGTGCATGGCTGAATGCAAAACATGACAGATGAGTTGTTTCAGGTTTTACCATCACATACACATCAATTGTTACCTTGGGAAAAATAGGGGAAAAGAACGGTGTTCCTGGCATTCGTGGTCCAACGATCTAAGACATTGGCTCAGGTCGTTTGAATCGGACCAACTGATCTTTCTGCAAAAACCCATCCCTATGGCATACATTTTTTTTTTAATGATATGGCTGTGAGTACACGGCATGATAACGGCCCAGGTAAAGGGCTGGTGTATGGCCATGATTTGTCCTGCCAGGAAACATTACCCTGCGATGAGAAGATGGCCGCAGATCGAACAGCATGAAAGCCTACTGGAAACTGAGGAGGAAAGGCAACGCCGGCGGAGTAGAAACTCAATATGAGATTGTATCCGGGCCGTGTATGAATCTTTGCTCCTCGTGCAGCGGCTACACCAGGGTGCAGGTGCGCGGCACGTGCACGGAAAAGAACATACACGTGCAAAACATGTTAACTTACCAACGGCGAAGGTACGTGATCCACGTAGGAGCTGTGGAGTTACAACAGACACCCGGGAACAGGCTGCGCTCTCCCAGAAACACTGTTTGCCAGACACAACGGACACCAGCAGAACATCACAGAAACATGACAATCGAGGGGAATACGTTGAAGAACGGAGTCTATTTCTGACGATGGGAGGCGAGATAAAAGTTGGAGCTCATACTGAGTGTAAACCTTGAGAGTACTCCAGCCTGAATGCCAGGAACCCCCTCCCACACCTTCCTCCATATCTCTGACACATAATGGGCCCAGGGTCAAGACGGCACGCGGCCTTCCGTTGTTTATCTTGTAATCCTTCAAGAAATTATAAAGGACTATACCCGGATCTCAGAGCCAGCTCGCCATCTCTGGGCCAGACGCATGCCAGAGATGTGTTGTAAATGTTTAGCAGTAACGCAGAGGAACCGAGCGCAGCATTCGTGGCTTTATTACATTGGCAACCGGTTTATAACTGCAATAAGGCATCACAGGGTTTTGTGATGTATTGCCAATATACCACGGCTAAGGGCTGTGTCCAGGTACACCGCAAAGCTCCATGCCTAAGAACAGCTCTTCGCCGTTGGGTATTGGCCAACCCCCCACCCCATTGCTTATTGCTACCAGCCAATCAGCATTCAGGATTCAAACCACTCAGCTCATATGGAAACATAGAGTATGTATAGTACTTCATTGGCCACGACTCAGCTGGTAAGACTGGTACTGTTGGGCATCACGGGCCACATTTCAGAAGGGGCAACTGAGACCATTGACCCGCCAAGTGGCAACAACAAAACATCTGCATGCGATTGAAAATGTCACATGAAAACGTACATGTTTATAGTCCAGCCAGCCTCCTACATCTGTTTGTGCTTCAGTTAGGTTCACTAGAATGTATCACCTTGCTAAACATTCCTGAAGAATCAACAAGAAACCGCATCTTCTGCCGGAACTGTTATTATATTATCACACACTCACTCATATCCCGTTATGTTATGTGCTCAGAACTCAAATGAGTGTCAACACTCCATAGGTTCAGTGCATTCTGGCACTCTAAGTTGTCGTCTATCTACTGAAGACCCATTACACAACAATAACACCAGAACAACAGGCTGCGCACTGCAACTACATGGCAAGCATGGGGTGTCTGGGAATATGGAGAAACAAAACATCACACTACCAAAAATGTGAAACTATGAGATTAAGAAAAACAAGGAAAATATTGTGGGGAAGAACAGTTGGCAACCAGCATTTCCCTCCAAAGTGAAAGAGAGATGACATTATTTCCATCTGATTCTTAAATCTCAGCTGTATACAGGTGGGGGATATGATCCTACTGGTTCCTGACTCAAGACACAATTTCCTAAGACAGGGTCAGATGCCTAACACGATGGCCTTTCATCAAACAACGCAGCTCTACATCATTGTTTAGAACTTTTTAAGTTTGTTCGCATCGGACGTCCCTACTGTCCAGAATGAATCCCAAGGCCCAGAGACCAGGCATTTAAGATCTGACAACAGATCAATACCATTGCAAAGTGTAGCCTTTGAGTCCCTATAGGTAGGCTTATAGTGCATGATGCTAACTCAGTCTGCCTGCATACCAATCTCTCTACCCTGTGTCGTACCTTACTCCCTTATCGTCTACTCCACTCCAAAAACTGAAGACCGCATTGAAGGTCTGTATGCAGAGCAGAACTTGAAGTTGTGGCGCGATTAACCAATAGAAGCGCGCCATAGCTTCAGATCCCTGCTGGATTGACTGACAGTGACCGCTCATGTCATGACAGCTTGTTTGCGCTCACATAAAGGCTAGTACGGTGAGCGTCAACTGAGAAGCGCAATAAGTCTGGTGCAGGCTTTTCAGAGAGCCAGTGGAGAACCAGGGTTCTAGGCATATTTCAGCTAGCTTGCTAGCTAGCGGATCCTGGTGGTGAGGACTAAACGGTCAAGTACCAACACAGGCCGGATTCTCTAAGGTGATCGGTCGAGAAGACTCACTGGTCCAAGTGGATACAACTGAATAGCACTGTGGTATGGGTTAATGGAATAAGAATTCCATTGGTTAGCAGGTTTGTTAGGTTGCCATGTTCGTACATTATCAGTAATGGCTCTAAACAACCCATCATACGTATCTCTGGTTGACTAAAAAGAACTCCATAACACTAAATGGAAAATGAATATAAGGAAGATATAAATTGCAATACTATTATATATAACAATATACTAGTCAATAGTGTAGCTCAATGAAAACACATTAGTTACTGATGAAAATAGCGAGCTATAACCGATAGCTGAGCAGTAAAATACAGGTTGTTAAGGAAGTTCTGTTGGGTATTTTCGGAAAGTATATATCCCTAGTGGAAATTGGCAAAAATACACCATATTCAATCGATGGCAGACCAAAAAAACCTATTAAGTTACCACCCATCTGTTTACCTAAGTTACACACTCCAGTGTCAATTCCTTGAGTGACTATTTCCTCATTTATGACCAAACGCTTCCACTGTTGTGAACCGAAGCCGGGCGTACCATGCGCCGCGTAAACACTGGTGGACAAATAATGTGACGACACCATTCAATTACAATGACTATGTGTAGCCTATCCACATTCGTTTCTATTGAATAAAGTTCACGACTCCTAGCCGCACACTAACGTCTCAAAAATGCAATGACAGACACGTACCTAGTCCTCCCCTTTCCCATGAAAAAACGAAAAGATTTGGAAACTAAATACACTATTGGGCGCAACAATGTAGGCCTATTACAAATACATTTAACAGAACGTCAGCAAAATGACGCCCGGAGCTTAGAATTGGCTGTAGCTGCGCGGCCCCATGTGTGCCCTAAGCACGCGATCGAATCGCTGTCAAAAGCATTTCGGGGTTCGCCTACCTTGTCTAGCTCGTCGTGCAGCTCCGACAGGGTGGGTCTTATCAGCTTGTCCCCCAGCGGCGCAGCAGTTTGCCGGTAGAAATCGATGTTCGGCACCGCGTCAATGGTGTTGTGGCCAAACGTCCTCAGGTAGTAGGTGTTCGTATGGGTATCGTAGTGGTAGTGATGCTGGCCCCCTGTCGAAGAATGTAGACTGCCTTCACTCATTACCGTGTCCCCGTTCTGGAAGCCTTCAGCCGGCACTGCTTCTGGTGGGCTCGCTCCACTCGGATCCACAAAGTTCACCACCCTAAACCGGCCCTTTGCCTCCTCACCAACCACCGCTGGCTCCGAACCTTCTGGGGCAGGGTTGGCTTTGTCTCCAGACGCGAGCGTTTTATCAGCGGCGCCGGCTGCTTCAGCCACTAAATCCACCTGGAATCGACTCGAGCTGGGTGTGGGACCGGCGGGCTTCAAACCAGTGTCCACATTCAGACCCTCATTTTCTGGCAGGGGGTTATCTCCCGGGGCAGGAGGCGCAGAGGATGATGTCGACATGGCAACTATTACCGGTGAAAAGACGAGCTCTCAGAAACAAAACCCCAGCTAAATGCCCGCACAACTCGTGTGCTATAGCAAAACTACACTGCTTTTAAACCCAAGTTCCTTCCGACATAGAAGTGGCTCACACTGCCGTCCAAGTGGTGGAAGACAGTCTGGATATTGCTTCCAGCCTGTATCAGACACCCGGTTCTTCCGAATTCCGAAAAGGGCTAATGCTCAATTTCTCAAAAAGATAGCACAGCCACAGACATGCGGAGAGCTACAACCGGAGGATGGCTTGCTAGCTGCCTCACTACTATTTCAGCGAGGAAAATGCATCAACGTTCAGTCCTAGCCAACGTTAGTGGAAAGCTCTGAGACTCCGCTCGGTCCTCCTGCTTTCTGTACTCGTAGAACGCAGATAAATTCCGCTGGGAGATGTTTTTAGTTGTTTTTTGGAGTAGGATGCTCGATCGACCTTGCCGCAACTCCTCCTAGACTCCAAATGAAACTACCACTGCAGTAGGGCATCGCTTAAGGGGTGGCTTCCCAAACCAGAGGTAGAGCTCGCGAGATTTCAGATCATCGTTTTGAAAGGGAAGGCGTGTTCGGTTGCGCTGAGAAGCTTTTTTGTTTTATCTGTAGATGGACGAAAAGCCACGTTAATAAATGCGGATCAGCCTATACTTTCGTAGTCATGCAGTTACACTAGAGTTAATAAAAGCAATGCATTAACATCCCAAACCACGGAAGAGTAATTTTACTGTCAATTTGTACAGTTTTATTTGCGGGATATCCGATGTATCCTTCCGATTCATGTCAAAACACAAGTAGCGCCTTCCCTCCCTATCGCCCTCTTAAGCCTCTTCAAGTCAAACAACTATGCCCTTGTTTACGAAAATAAGTTGGGACAGGTTTACTGGTGAAGCTTAACAAAAAAACACATTTAATCAAATAAAGACATCATGTTGTTAGATTACCAATTTTGCGCTAATGTAGTACGGCGAAAGCAAGTTCCTATAGACCAATAAGTTATTCATGAGAGCCTATGACTGACTGTTGACCTTCCACTAAACCCATATCTTTCTTCACTTACTGAATGATGCACTATTTCCGGCTGTCCACTGAAGGATTTACACTTCAAAGGACAGAAGGGTGCTGTGTAAATAAACAAAATTCATATGTGAAAATTACCATCCGTATTTGTTTTTCTGTCTTGTCTTGTCTTGCAAGTTGAAAAAAAAGTTTGATATTTTCTATCTGAAATAGTTCAATTATGAGAGTACACATAAAAAATAAGTTTGTTGAAAAGAGGAAACAGAGAACCAATATTTGGTGTTGCTACAGTGGGTCAAACCATGTGACTAATTGCATGCTTAACGCAATACATGTTTTCTTATCAGTGTATTGTGGAAACTGAAAACTGCGCCATAAAACACATCTTTTCTTTTGTGTTTTAGCCTTTCACTCTGCCTATTCGACCCAGACACTGTCACGGAAAACCTGTCACTTTTCTATTTTGTGACATGCATTTGTGTGCAAATACATGCGCGTGCACAAATGTTCTTGAGAAACAGTTGTTGTAAATGTACACAGTATGTTTCATGGTTCATAACTCCATGTAATGGAATTACAGGAGTCTTGTAAGATATAAGAGTGTTGAGAAATACATAAGCAGAAATCATCAGGGAACCAACCACATTATCCCTTAGTTGGTGTTGATTCTTCAGTGTGCACTGCATATCTTCGCTCTTGGCAGGCAACCTCTTTGCCCAGCGGTGTTCGAAGGTCAAAGGTCAGACCCACCAGAATGTTTCTTCTCCTAATTACCCAGCTCCTCTCTAATCCTATTAATACAATTCTCTACAGCACAGAAGCCCATTACAGGCAGACAGGGCAAGCCAGGCAATGACCACCGCTCACTCTGTCGGTCTGTTTGGTAGCCCCCTAGCTCAGACACTCACAACGCAACCAAATAAGTATGCACTTGTCAAAAAATGTATTTATTGTTATATTAGAAAGATTATTTTGTGGGCAAGGAACAGTGAATATGATGAACTGAAACAAGCGAGAGTGGCGCGGAGGAGAAGAGAAGCTGGGATAAAAGGATGAAACCAGAGGACCAGAGGGCTGGATTAGAGGAGAGAGCGCCATAACAGCACAGCAGTGATACTAGACAACGGCTTATGAGAGGGGAACGTATCCTATTCACTAATTAACCTGTTTTATACATAAGCACAGGTGTGTTTAGCAGAGGCGTTGCTGGGAACACAATACATTCGGGGCTTAGCTAGCCCCGCCCCCCCACCCGGAACAGAAAGTACAGGGTTTTGAATGTACTATGTACATACTAGCGGCCTACACGTCCACATTGTCATAATGCGCCATCGGATGTATTAATGAATTGATGAGGGGCTGTTTATTTTTTTGGGTCCATTTGAGATCCAGGGCTATTCATAAAAGATCTGGGCTATAGCCCCGGACGCCCCAACATAATGACGCAACTGGTGGTTAGAAAACCTAAGGGGCTAATATATACTGTACGGTGTATAGTATATGGCCAATATACCACAGCTAAGAGCTGTTCTTATGCACAATGCATTGACAAATGCCTAGACACAGGGCTTAGCCGTGGTATATTGGCAATAAACCAAAAACCCGGAGATGCCGTATTGCTTACATATACCACAGCTATCAACCAATCAGTATTCAGAATTCTAATCACCCAGTTTATAGTCAGAAATATAAACCCTTTAAAGAGACCATTTAAAAGAAAATGTATGTTGAACTGGTACTCATGGGCACTCAGGATTTGAAATACAGACTCCAAATTATGGCCAATTAGGGAATGAAGTAACGACTATTTACTTCCTTCAAGCTATTATTCACTCAAGTCTCACCATCAAACAAATTTAAATGACAGTGATTAAAAGAGAAAATGCGCTGTTCTGACGTAAGTGTGTCTCTCCCTCTCCCTCTCTTCCACTCCTGGCCTCCCTCCATTCCTCTCTTCTTTCTCTCCTTTCTCTCTCGTCTCTGTACTGTGACACCTCACACCGCCCTCCTTTTTCATTGCGCTCCCGCTTTCTCTGAAAATAATTTTCACCTCTTGGTCAGGAATCACATCTTGTCTCTGTGGAAATGGGAGAGGACATTTTCTTCACACCTGTGTAGCAGAGCACACCTGGAGTGGTCACACTGAGCTCATGAAGACTCAAAGGTTTATTTGTCATTTGCAATAACAAGTTAAGGCAATAAAATGCTTGGTTTTCCGACTCTCGACAGTGCAGTTAAAAGTGAAAAAGTATTTATTAAAAGTAATTATAATATAAAATAAGAAGATAACACAATCAATCAATAATAACAATATACAAAAACACGCATCAGTAATAATAACTATACAACTGTACAACCGTAGTGCAATGTAAAAGTGACAGGTGTGCAGGAAATAATTGGTAGAGTATGACTGGAAGGCAAGAGGGGTTCCCGAATTGAGCAGCCTTACAGCCTGAGGAACGAAGCTGTCCCATAGCCTGTACATTTTGGACGGAATACTCCTGTACCTTCTGCCTGACAGCAGCTTGGTAAACAGTCCATGGTATGGATGGCTGGGATCTGTGATGATCTGTTTACTCCTCCTACACCTCTCTCTTTTGAGATCCTGCAGGGGTGGCAGGTCAGACTATGTGATGAGCTCTGCTGTTTTAATCACCCTGTGAAGTGCTTTGCGGTCGAGGGCAGTGCAACTGCCATGCTAGTGACACAGCAGGTCAGGATACTCTCGATAGTGCATCTGTTGGTGAGTATCCTGGAATCCATGCCAAATCTACTTAATACGCGTAGGAAGAAGAGACGTTTTCTGGAATACTTCACCAAGATGTTAGAGTGATGAGACCAGGTCAAGTCATCACTGATAATCACACCAAGGAACCGAGTGTTGTGAACTCTCTACAGCAAACCCATTGATGTGTATGGGGGGCGTGGTCTCGCTGCCGCTGCTTCCTGTGATCAACAATCATCTCCTTGGGTCTACTGGTATTGAGCAGGAGGTTGCTCTCCTGACACCACAAAGTCAGTGACCTCACCTCATCTCTATAGGCTGACTTATCGTTGTCAGAGATCAGGCATATGATGGTGGTGTCGTCAGGAAACTTAACAAGGGTGTTGGAGAGATGAGTTGCCTGGCAGTTGTAGGTGAAGAGAGAGTACAGGAGCGGGCTCAGCACACAGCCCTGGGGGTAGCCAGTACTGACAGTCATTGAGGAGGAGTTGGTGTTGCCCATCTGCACCACCTGGAGTCTGCCCGTCAGGAAGTTCCTGATCCATCTGCACATAGAGGGGTCGAGACCCAGATCCCTGAGCTTCACCGCCAGCTTGTGGGACACAATGGTGTTGAAGGCTGAGCTGTAGTCAATGAACAGCATTCTCACATATGTGATCTTCTTGTTCAGATGAGAGTCCATGACCTTCCCCAGTTGGTGGGGCCACTTTCAGCGAGTTGCCTCCAATAACTTCATATTACAAAATAATATCACTGATAACATTCCTACTGACTGAAGTAAGTGTTGGTCAGGTGCTTGATTAATCTCAGGGTCAATGTGCGGAACCAGAATTCTCTACTCCGTCTCCATCCACACGTTGGAGACTGTTACACAGTCAGAACACTAAATCCCATGCCGCTTGGTCGACAGAGCATAGCGATAACAATGCCCGCGTTGTGAGCTTGATTCTCACAGGGGTCTATAAGAATTTTGTTTTTGAAAATGTATGTACTGACTGCTAAGTCCTCCTGAATGAGAGCATCTGCTAAATTACATTTTGCTCTTACTGCGTTATTCTCTCTGGCCTTAGGTACATGATAGTATGGCCTCCCTCACAGATGGCCGGTTGTTCCAAGCCTGCACACTAACAGAATGGCTCCTTTGACAAGGTCACTCCAGAGTGCAGGGCTGTTGCAACCTGGCCTGTTTTTGGGGGGGAATGGATAAGGGACGCGTTCAAAAAGCTTCGCCCCTGGGACGTCACGGGTCATCATCGCCTGTCTTCAGTTCCTCTCAGTCTTTCCCACAATTACCTTTTTTTCTGGAGCCACAGAGAATCAGGGTACAGTATCTCTGTCAGTGTCCTCCAGCCTGGCACAAGTCCAATTCACACCTTAGATGTGGTTTGAAGGTATCTTGTAGCTGAAAGGAAAATCGAATGAGTCCACCTGGCAACAAAGTAGCGGATTCTACAGGGTTTGGGAGAGATGAAACATGTCTTCTGGAGATTAGGATGAATTAATAAAAGGTGAATTTAGATCTACAGTTTTCAAAGTACACTACAATAAATACAAGCCTTCGCCTTTTGGCCAATCAGTGCAAATTGATAAATGGATTCTAACCCACGTTGCAACAATATCTGAGCAGCAGAGGAATCACTGGACAACCCATCACTAGACAAAATACCACTGGACAGCCATCACTGGACAACCCATCACTGGACAAACCATCACTAGACAAAATACCACTGGACAGCCATCACTGGACAACCCATCACTGGACAACCCATCACTAGACAACATATCACTGGACAACCCATCATTGGGTAAAACAAAATCTCCTTTAGAATCTGTCAAAATCACACTGGTTGTACCTGAGATCTTATATTTATCATACCTTCATTTCCACATGGAACACAGACTGAGACCAAGGTCTCTTCTGCATACACATTTACACATACAGTTTAGGTACGATGATTAAAAACAAACAGAAAAAAACAGTGAACAGACAAAACAAGATAGTCAGAGATAGCAGAAGACAAAACAATGCTTTAAACACACGTGTTGTTCCTTTAGAGGCCTCAGGTTTTAGTGGATATGGGCCTGGCAGGGACTGTGGGGTCCCTTAGGTGAAACCCAGGGATGGGGTCTTTACTGAAATCAATATTGATAACACAGCCAATAATAAGATTGGATGTTCTAAACAAAGGCAGGCCATGCAGTGGAAACAGCACACAGAGTATCCATATAAATATCACAAATACATGTAACACCTCTGAAAACACCAGTCATGTAATACAGTTGAGATTTACATACAGTAATGTCGAATCAGAGCATGTCAGACGCACCACTCCAGAGGATTACATCAGATGCACGTTTCTGAAATAGTTACACAATTTCTCCCACAAATATGTGCATTTTAACTATTGAGCATGTGTGCCACATGTCAGGCACTCGTATTTTATAGGTGCTTACGTGAAATGATGTGATTTGAAGTGTGATTGTTGAGTGACCTTGGTCTGTAGATATTAAGCATGATGCCAATCTGTCATTCTGTGCGAAATTAGTAGCTTAGATTTTTTTGGGGGCAAAACGAATGCCGGAAAATCTCTCATTGAAGACCTTATTAAGACCTTATGAGCCTCTGTTAATTGTGAGGAAAGCGACCTAACTAATTGCATTTGATTAATTTAGGTTAAATTAGTTTTGGGGTGTGACCCTAAAAAAAGAAGAGAAAAAATGTGGTTGTATTCTACGCATATGACAATTCAATCTTGAAACATTCAATCGTTCAAGGTGGAGTACAAATATGTTATTCTTATATAAAAAGGTTACCGAAAATTTCTAGCTGTCAGCTACAGGATTTCTCAGAAACTGGCGTTTTTCAGGCCGAACAAGTCGCCGTTTGCCACACAATTCTTCCACGATCTTATCTGACCTAGAACTGTCAATGGCTGAGAGCTGCTTTCCCTCTGAAAATTTCTCTGAAAATGTTGAGGAAGTCTCCCAAATCAGTTCTAACCCATTCACTACTAAAACAACATCCAAACCTGTTAAGTATTTTATAAGATTAAGAAAAGATTTGAAGTTTTGTAAAACGTACAGCGTTTATTATTGTTCTGAAAAACAACATCTTAGCCCCGTCAATTGATATTGATGTTCATTCAAATTTAAAAAATCTTATGAAGCACTGATGTGAATAATCCTAATATTTGGATTGCTTCTTATTTTTCCATCTTTTCTCCATCTGCCATATGTCAGACAAGCCAGGCTACGCTGATGCCATTGTTAACCCTGAATCCAGAAACATCTCAGAATCATTAGTTTCACAGGACCGTACTTCAAAGTGTTCTTAAAGACCAGTGTGTTTTTTGTAAGACAATACTGAGAACATTATTTTCTTTAATCTGGTGTACAATGACAATATGCGACACAAACTTATAGGAGTGGAATTTCATCTTTTTTCAAAGGCGCTGTCAACATTTCAATCAAAACTACTATTCGCTGTATAAACTGAATAAACACGGATATTACATCTGAGTTAAAGGGGCAATCAACAGTTTCTACTTTCATTTGGGGATTTATGTTACTGAATTTCGAACAATATAAATGCCTCACGAGTTAAGGTCACCTAACGTCCTACCGCATCAGAACCCGCATACAAGTTTGATTCACTACTTCTAAGAAAATACTTTAAACTAACATTACGCACACGATATTGCCATTGGACTCAAGCGTGTGCCATCCCTCACCAGTGGCCCGCTCAAACGTGTTAAATTAGCACACTAACTGCAAAATCAAGGGACCGTGTCATATTTGCAGGTCAGGTATTGCAATGGTTTGACACCTTTGGAGCAGCCAGGCGGGCAAAGCGGAGTCACTTGAGCTATCGTAAGAACAGAGGGGAGTTATTAATTTTTCCACAGCAGTCGCGTTCTAGAGGTGTTATGCTGTCTTTGTGATTAAAACATTGCCATTGTACACACATCTGCAAAAACAGACATGACAAGTGACACATAAGCGCGGGCCGTGTTGAATTTTTTCTTTTTAACGGATGAAAACATTATTTACGTATAATAGCAATAAGGTAGAAACGACATGAAAAAACGGTATAATAAAAATAGTTGTAGCCTACACTATCTCTAAAACAAAGAAAATGAGAAAGGAGAAAAGCTTGATGACAAACAGCAGGTTGTGTGCATAACAGAGCCCAGTGCCAACATTACACTTACTGAGGTCATGGGTCACATTCAAATGTACAATTAAAATGGGCAAGCATGGCAAAGGCTTTTTCAAGGATATCATTTGTTTGTAACTACAGCAGGATTACAGACAAATGTGGGGACTGCCTCTAGTATGTATTAGAACAGTGTTGATTCACAATTACTTAAAGCAGTTATATTTAGGGCCAGTAATATCCCAGAGTTGAACATTTTCCTGGAATATGTACGTCAAATATATAACACCACTGGGGGATTTTTCCATTCACTCTACCAAATGTCCTATTGAAACCAATGCAATCATAAATCATCTATTAACATTGAACACCCAGAATTGTAGTTCCACGGTGAAATGGAAATGCTTACATAATTCTTCAATGGTAAAGATTGGTTGTGCTACATACTACAATAGCATATATCTAATTGTTGATACCATTGATCTGTCTAGGTCAGACCGGTCCTAACAGTAAATGTAAGTGTGGAATTAGGTGGGGGGGGGGGCATGCACCAGCCCCTCAATGTTACCCCCCTGGAAAAGAGTGAAAATCCTGGGATCCATTGACACTGACCCCTCCCCATACACAATGCCAACCTACGCCATTGGCTGTATCTACTGGATCAATGGAATCGGTGACAAAACCATGCCTTACAATATGGACCTCATGCTCTTCAATTAACCATCTTCACAATCATGAAAAATAACAACTCAGGTCAGGGATGCCGAAGTCCCATGTGTCAGTGCTTCTTCGAGTCTGTGTGGGATTATACTCACTCCGCTAACGAATGGCTAGTGAGCCACTCCTAGCCTGTTTCAGTCAAGTGCAGTGTTTTGTGTTGGGTTTTGTTCCTCAGAAGAAGAAAAAACGAATATCCAAGACATATCAAAAACGACAGTGTCATAAAACTGAGGATGAACAATGAAGGAAAACCCTCCTGAGAAGATCTATGCCAAAGCCCATGCATCGGCTCCTTGTAAAGTCAAATGTTAGACTTTGTTCTGCGTGTGGTAATGGAATGTAAACATTTGGGTACAGGGGTTTGGGCCAGTTGAGATTTTTTGGAAACAAAGGTCTGGCCTTTCAGTCAGAAGGGCTTTCTTTGTTTAAGGAATGCCTTCCTAAACCTTACCTTTCAAGGACAGATTCTTTTTAACACATTAAACACGGGACCTGTCACATCAGTAGCAACAGTAGTTCTCGGTGTGCTGTTTTTGTCATTGATCATTTGGATGAATCAAGGACAATGACTTTAAAGCCCCATTCAAAAGTTCTTGTAATTCTACGGACACAAAGGCAAACCTGTCTTTATCATTAAAATGTATGATAACTAAATCCAGTTTTTGACCATGCTGAACGTGGGTGAAATTAGTGAAAGGGACCGGATTGGTCGAGAGTTTCATTTAGTGAGAAAGGATGGTCACTATTATTTGCATTGAAACACTTCCGAGAGAGGCATCCATTTTGAATTATATGTATACTGAAACATGTAGCTAACCCTGTAACAAAATACTGTAAAGTGACAGCAACTGAGATATAAAAAGAGTATAAAGACCAGCCACAGACTTCTGTCGTACCTTGTCAATTCACCGCGCTTAGGGTCAGAAAACCGATGTGCAACTGTACGATTTGAGTGAACTATCGTTTTATGTCTCAAACATTTCAAACTAAATATTCTCCAAAAATGTAGCATCACATTTGGGCAAATTGGAACATTTCTTTCAGATACACATTCTTAGTTAAACCCCCATGGTTGAGAAATACCTTTGCACCAGCATCAAGCCATTCCTCAGCTGGCCAAACGGGTTAAATAACACCCTCACACCTGCGCTGGAATGCACATCCTGCGGGATCCCACCAAACATCCCACCAAAACAAGATAATTACAACCAGTCGAACAGGAGGCAATACAGTGACAATAGATGGCACGGTATGGTTACCGTTAGCTTGTCACGCCTAATTAGCAAACAGTGCTCGCTGAATTACTGGACATACAAACAGATATGCACAGAGGTGACTCCACCTTGACCAGACATTGAAGGAACATTGGATGGAAATGCTTCATCGATTTCCCTTTGGCGACCGAGTGGGTACGCAGTATATGAGGGTATATTTTAGGGAATGGCCTTAGTCTAATTAGGCAATTCAGGAAACCAAGGTTTCTGAGATGTATTTCATAGAACTCCCTTCCCAGAACACCCATCCGCTTGAATAGGCAGAAGTTGAAATTATTTTGATCTCGTAGTGGGGGACATCAAGAAAATTGGAAAGTATAGGAAATCGTTTTTTTGATTGCACAAGACCTTTAAGATGACAAGTTGCTCTGGGTTACAGTGGGTATCAATGATCCAAAGGCAGATATGCAAATAAAATAAGAGCAGACTATACAAGTTGAACCAATTGTGAACAATAATTTCAATAGCAGTAGGAAGTTGATACTGAGCTTAACTGATTGGACATTATGATTGATTTGAATAATACATGTAACACTTGCACAATGCCTGCATTGTCATCTTTAAAAAAAAATGGCTCTCCCTAACAAATGAAAGAGACGACAATCGTAGGAGAGCACACTCGGTATAGTCAGAGCAAGGCTTCAGTCACAGGACAACTTCGGTCGAAAATCACACCGAACGAGACTACAACCAGAAGGTTCCATGACCAAACGGCTGCATTGGGGAAGAGCAAAGTTGTGGCGGGGGAGGGGTTTGGCGAAGGGGCTAGTGGTTAATATTATATTATGATGAATAGAGATTTTGTATCAAACATATATAATATATGTTCATTTTTGGTCTTCAAGCTCTTTCTCTGCCAGCAGCAGGTCAGTGCATTAGGTTTGACCTCCACTGTATGGACTGCATAGAATTAACTTGCTTACATTGGGGACTGCAGCAGATTTCACCAAATTATTTTCAGAGCACAATGAATAGGGAGAAAATGTTGCAGTGTTGAAATTAAGGTCTCTAAATCAGACACTGAACAGATGGTCCCATAGAGCGAGTTTTAATGGAGCTTTAATGAAGTAATGTTTGTCACTGTCATCTTAAAATGAAAGGTGACGCTTTACATTAAGTTGCCCAAATAAGTATGTCGCTAACCAGTTATAACTGTAGTGCCTGTGTGTTAATATGGCAGAATCAGTTATTACACAGACGGAACACTCACTTTCTGAATGTCATTCCATGAGGCACTTGAGGAGTACTTACGTAATGTAATTAATGTGTACTTATGCAGTACATTACACATCTTGACAGCCTGACTTCTGTTTGAAAGCATCTCAAAGCGCCATTCAAGTGGGGGTGGTATCATCAGCGACCCTAACAGCTGCAGTTTCCAGCCCCTCGTGTCTCAGTCAGTTTTTAAAAAAATCCTCGCTTCTAGTGGAACATGTTGGACAGAAAATGTTTGCCAAGAGGAGGTGACATAGACACACCAGTACAAAACAAGTTATATAAACCCTCTGATTTTGCTGTACCACTAATAAACGACCGTAGATTTCAAACCAAAGCTGGACCAATTTCTGGGCATCAGACTCCAGGGCCCTTTATGGCAGAGTTGTGCCAATGAGGTTCAGTTTTTTTTCTGTTTATTTGGCTCTCCTTCTTTTGTAGCCAGCTGACCCACGAGGCAGTTGGTTTTCGTTTTGGCTAACACTCATGTGGTTCATGAGAAATTGTTTGTTTGGACACATTTGGAAATCTTAACATTTGTACCAAGAATGGCAACAAAAATGAGCTTGCTACAACTTTGCCCCTACAAAGTGAAATGACCAACATTTGTATATAGTTAGTACGGCATACTAGCAATAACCTATTAGGTTCACCTGTCACAGAAGTAGAGAAATGAAAACAGGAAGGCACAAAACAAGCTACAGAGGCAGAACTAGCTTGACAATATATATCTTCCACCCCAACACAACCACAACAGATGCTAAAAATAGCACTACCATCTCTAGTGAGCAAATCAGACAATAGCCATACAGTTCCATAAAATGATGTATCATCTGTTGCAGTTTTCTATTTTTGCTCTATTAAATTAGCATATGACCTAAGTCTAAAAATGGTGCCTTGGGTCTTTGTAGGGATTCCTGATAAATCCAGAACATTGGCCCTGGAATAAACTGATCATGTGATTATAGATTTTGGAGTCCTCTCTTTCCTTCTTTCGTTCTTTCTTTCTCTTGCTCTAAGATTGTACATTTATTTTCGTCTGGAAGAAGAATTGTATTTTAGTGGCAAAGTGGCAGTGTTAACACTTTTTTTAGATAGTCTATCTGTAGATGCTTTTTAGAATATTCTCAGACTATCAAAAGCATTTCACGCTCCATTCGCTAACAATTTCCCTAAGCTTAAACCTCATCCTAACCCTAAACGTAAACCTCATCCTATCACTAACCTTAAACCTCCCCCTATCCCTAAGTTTATACCTAATCCTAACCCTATCCCTAACCTTAAACCTCAGCCTAACCCTTACCTTAAACCTCATTCTACCCCTATCTTAAACCTCATCCTATCCCTAACATTTACCCTAACGTTTACCTAGCACTTACTGCTAGCCTTAGGCTAACCTTAACCATAGAAAGCATTTACTTTGTATTTGAACACTTGTTGATAGTACCAACATTTGTAGTGTGCCTATAGATGGTAATCTTGATAATCCAAATAGAGTGTAACCAGAGTATGTTTTACTCAATACATAATTGTGTTATGATTTTAGTTTCACACAGACAGTAATTCAAATGATAAACACCTATTTACTAAAAACAATGAATGTTAAAAATGTCACATTTTAGCTAACAGCAGATACACTAAGCCCATACTATGCTGATCTAGGAACAGTTCCTCCTTATTGATGTAATCCTAGACAAGCATTGTGTGATGCTGGCTTCATATTAAGATTAATCTATTACTCTATTAGTTATTATATAAACGTGGGCCAGCTGTACGTTAAAGCGTTTCACAGCATCACTAGATGCTTATGTCTTATCCTGCTCACTGGTTTTCCTGCATAGAAAGTGATTATGCCTGAGGTGATCTCAAATTACCACGGCCTTTTCGCAGATAAACACACCCACACCGCTCATAGCGCTTATCTGATTTCTAAAATTGCTTCAAATATTGCTACATTTTACAGCTTCTGTTTATTAAAATGATTGTTTTTCATACACTAACAGTACAGATCCATAGCCATCCATGACATTAAACATACCTAAGCATGTTCTGAGACCACACAGTGTTTGTTTTTCATTTTCTTTTGGGACAAATCATTTTACAGTACATTATATTTCTCGGGTACGGCAATAAGCTGCTGTAAGCAAAAGTGGCAATAAATTCAAAATGTTTTTAAGTTTGGTGTGTTAGTCCAAGGACAAATGTTGCGTGGTGGTTTCATCCTTGACGTACCAGATGGTTCCAAACATGACTGCAGATTGGTTAAAAACCTGGGTATATAAGACTGATGACATATGAGATGGTATAACTAAAACCAGGGTATATAAGACTGATATATGAGACGGTATACCGAAAACCAGGGCATATAAGACTGATATATGAGATGGTATACCTAAAGGTATGGACAAAGAATTATGCCCAAATTACTTTGTTAACAGGTTTATGGGTTAACAATGAATATCTAATGTGTTGTATTATAAACCATCCTGGATGTGGATTTCTATGTTTGATTGATGTACCTAAAGGTAAGGTTCTAATTGCTTGCAACCAAAGGGTTTAAGATATATTGACACACCCCTTGGCATCTTACTGATGAAATACAGTGGGGCACTGTATAGTGATGTTTCATATGAGCCCTGGTTGGTTGAAGATCAACTACATGTTATATCTATTGAATGTTGCTTTGGTTTATTCTACCGCCTGTATCTTGTGATTACGGCTGAAATGTGCAGGCTGCAGTATTTATCACTGATAACTTCATGGTAGGTGATGTCTCCAGTAAATCATCTGGTAATGTTGTTTAGCTACTTGTGTTTACTGGAATGGAAAGGAAACACAGGGCTTCATTCGGCATGACAGATTCTGAGAGAGTGACACCTTGAGTTGATTTCTTCCACTTTACTGTACAATACAAAAAAATAATATTGTATTCATATTTATATATCTGTTTCACTCACTGTGATTCCCTGTTTGAATTTGGTGTAGGTATTTATTTTGTTTTGCCACTCCTAATGGGTGTCTTTAATAACCTATTTTTCCTATTATTTGATGACTTTCAGTTGACAAAACTGCGAGTGTCTTTCAGGGCCCCTCCTGTTGTGGTTTTGGTCATCAGCAATTTCTTTGTTGGCTCCCTTTTGTTTGAGGGACAATATATTTTTCTTGTTGGGTGGAGAACATGTTTCACACACTTTCCTTGTGAATAACAACACGGAACTTCAACAGAAAAAGGTTGACTAGTGGCTTCCTGGTTTTGCATTTTCTGGTCCATATTAGCTGAGACGTGCAACAGTGTGGGATATAATGAAACTAATAAGATGTTTTACCCTCAGAGAATTTATAATACATGGCATAAATTATGCAGTATTGAGTATTCTTACTTTTGTCCTGAGAAATTGTTCTGTTTGTTACATTGATATTTTGGTTAAATTATGATCAGTTTTTACATAATTGCCCTTTTAGGTCTTGACATCTTGATTCTCAATCAAAATGTAATTAAGGTTAAATAAAATATAGCATATTACAAGGTGGATGTACTTGAAACAGTGACAATGTTATGGAAAAAGCCTTTTTCAGTTGAATATTGTTAAGATACCAGAAACCCCTGATATACTGATCAATATATAAATAGTACTAGAAAAACTGTTGAACAGTTTTAGGATCTTTGATTCAACGTGATGTTACGCTTGGCTTTGTGTAAATAAAGCCTGTTGTCTTCTGCCACCTAGTGGTGAACAGGCCAATTACATTAAGTAGTTCTACAACACATCGTGGAGGGAACCAGAAAAAGGTATTCGAACCATGCTGCATTCTGCTAGCTTTCAGCGTCCGTGGTCCTGAAAGGACATTTGCGAAAGGACATTTGCGTATCTCCATGAAACACACAAAATGTGCGCACAACTTGTAGTTGTTAACTGAACTGAACACCAGCTTTATGATTTTGGTGGCCTGGGAAATGTATTAATAATAAAAAATACAAAAAACATATAAACATACATTATGCCTTACCGCTCTGCACAGTCAATATTGCTAATTTACTCCCACCCTGTGGACGTTATCTGAATTACACTAACAACAGGTAATTAGAAAACATTGTCACATTTGGTGGACCAGCTTACAAAATATGAAATGTTATATTTTTAGGTATTTAAAAACATAAAAGAGTTATTTAGATGCCAGTGATTGCCTACACTGCGCACTGCACTGAAATCCCTTTGTCAAGAAAATTTCACTGGCATCCACCTGCTATGGCTTGTTTGATGAATAATATTGTGTAAAAGAAAGGTTTAATTTTAGGATTGGCTTTAATAAACACCCAGATAGTTTTGAATTTGTTAAACTCTACCATTCTGCTATTACTGATTTAATTACGGACACTTCACATGTTACCCCTTTGAGGTAATAAAAACTACTTTTCCCAGGTTTGGCAGTACAGAGATGCCTATTATCCTGCTGTCTGCCCACCGCAGGAAGTCCTGAAGTGTTCCATTGTTGGATGTCCTTGTGATTGGAAGAATGGCAGCAGGGCTTGTCAGTCATAAAAGTATATTTTCATTGTCCTCCTCTTCTCATGCCTGACAGCGACTGAAATCTGCGGTTGTTTGATGACCTTTTTTATCGGTCTGCCTGTGTGTGAGCCAGATCCATAAACTATCCTGTTTGAGAACATAGAACGATCTGTGGACATTCAGACACTTGTGATTTATCAAGGTCAGAAGTGGGAAGTGGAGGATACTAGCCAGCTCTGTGACCACTGCATCGCTTGGAGTCCTACAAGCCTATCTCCCGCTCAGCTCCAACAGCCTCTAACCAGGACTCTCGTGGAGAGAGGGATTGGGTGAGGTGGGGCTGAGCCCACTGGGTACTCACCACCACAGACTATTTCACAAAAACAACTGAGGCCTTTGCACGATAAAGAGACAGACGTGTCTATTTTATAATGCCCAGAGTTCTGTGTGTCGGACATCACGTCAGTGTTCCTGGTTTGAACAACACTATATAAAACTGATATGAACAGCACAATATAAAACTGATATGAACAGCACAATATAAAACTGGTATGAACAGCACAATATAAAACTGGTAAGAACAGCAAAATATAAAACTGGTATGAACAACACTATATACAACTGGTATTAACAGCACAATATAAAACTGGTATGAACAGCACAATATAAAACTGGTATGAACAACACTATATACAACTGTTATTAACAGCACAATATAAAACTGGTATGAACAGCACAATATAAAACTGATATGAACAACACTATATAAAACTGGTATGAACAGCACAATATAAAACTGGTATGAACAGCAAAGTATAAAACTGGCATGAACAACACTATATACAACTGGTATTAACAGCACAATATAAAACTGGTATGAACAGCACAATATAAAACTGGTATGAACAACACTATATACAACTGTGGAACATGCACTTGCCAGTGATTCCAAAAAGGACACACACCTTTGAGGCTGGTAAGAGTATCTGGGTCTTACAGCCCTATGGGATGGAAAGGATGCTTTCCCAATATGGACACTGGGTTGGGGTCCAGCAGGTTCCTGGAGACGTTGGGGGAGGTGGAGCGCTGGGTTGGGGCAGGGCTGGTTTCTGGAGACGAGGGCGAGGTGGAGCGCTGGGTTGGGACCGTGCAGGTTTCTGGAGACGTTGGGGGAGGTGGAGCGCTGGGTTGGGGTCCAGCAGGTTCCTAGAGACGTTGGGGGAGGTGGAGCGCTGGGTTGGGACCGTGCAGGTTTCTGGAGACGTTGGGGGAGGAGGAGCACTGGGTCCAGCTGTCCCAGGGCCAGGGGAGATACACGGGCATGGCACCGGGACAGACTAGCCCCATGCTGTCCCGCACAGACCCTGGGATTCACCAAACCAGAGTTGGGCAGTCTCCTCAGAGCCCAAGGGGACTGGTGTCACTGGCCTGCGTTGGATCTGTTTCTATATACCAGCTCTATTTGATGACTAAAGAACTGCTGAGGCCTTTCTGACATTTATGATTTATTGAGGTCATCGCAATATATTCATATATTCATAGAAAAGAGTCTGAAGGGTTTAGGCTGTGCACTTGGACAACGACAGACATTGTACATTTGAAGGGACTATCCCTAACTGGCTTTCACCTCGTGGAACTGAATTACAGGGCCTGCAAATTCCAACCAACCTCCACAGGTCTTACTTGAAAAAAACTGTTAAATATATTTGAATACATATTTTGTCGTTAAAGCAACCTAGTAGATGTCACAATGATTCCCTAAATTGCTCGGAGCCTGTTTTCTGCTTGAAATGACATTGAGTATACCGTGTAGTATTTTTGCTAACGGGAAATGACAGAAGGGTTTGGACAAGAAGGATCTGGCCCCCAAGTTTAGACAACGCTCAAACCCTAACCCCAACCTGGGCTCTTCATTCTGCTTCTTCTGGGGTTTTGGCTGTCCCGCCCCTACTGATTTTTTCTGATACATAATTGTCTGAATAGTTCCACCTAGCAAGCTTAAGATGGATGATAGTCACTCTGCATAAGAGTCTCAGGCAAATGACAAAAATGAAAACGTAAAACTTATTCTGCTAGCTGCAGTCTGCCATTGCTGATTTGAGGAGAGATAATCACGTGTCTTAGTGATGTCATAGATTGATGATGCCATTTTTCCGTTTAAGGATAGAAACCACCATTTTTTTTAAATAGAATTTTGCTTTGTACGATGACCATTCGTATGCATCCAAAATATTTTAAGCAAGTAAAAACACTACCATTCCACGATTCCTGCTGATGATATATAATGTACATTTTCTGATGTGCCAATCCAGAAATTCCAACACATACCATCAGCCCACCGATAAGAAAAAAAAATCTAAGTATCTAAGTCATTTACTTCTGTTAGTTCTATCACGGTTAATAACATTTTCATAATAATTTCCTTGGCGTTAGATTATTAATTCATTCATTTATCTTCCTTGGAAATTAACTCACATTGAACATTTTCTGAATTAATGAAAATATTTGCAGGGCATATTGCTCATATCGGGGTCATTTCGAGCAGTAGCGCAGTGGCGCATGAGAAAGTTTCCATTTACCACCCTTGCTTAAAAGAACGGAAAATAAAATAATGATCCATCCAATTTAATGGTATGAAATGTCTTTCTTGCCTTTGAGAAAAAGACCATTTGGGCAGAACATTACTTTTTCAGCAGCACTCATCGCTCAGTGAATGTTAATGCAGACAGTGAGGCTTTGCCGCTGTGCGGGGGACGAGAACAAGATCATACATAAGCTTGGTCACACACGCTCCTAAGGTTTGTGACACGGGAAGGAAAGTGCACGTAAATAAGGCCGAGAATGAGATAGAGTAGGTCGAGACCGCTATTGCTGCAGATTTTATTTCAGGCAAAATAAACCAGCCTGCCATGTTATGTTCTTGTATCGCTTTTGAGTACTGTTAGTGTTGTAACTACTTAAGTTATGTTTTGTCGCCATGTTTTTCACCTGTACTAGTTACCTCGTTAGCCAGGACGTTTTTTCACCTGTTCAGGCAGATCAGATTTCTCTGTATTTTCTGAAAGAAGATCTGAGAGGTCTGAGAGAAAACATTAAATTGTTTTTTCCCACTTTATTTTCCAGAAGCTATTAAACCTTAAATGCTTTAGTTTTGATGTCACTCCATATCCTAAATTGGTTTATTTTCCAGTAGGTTGAAGATCTTAGGTGGGCAACAGACGTTTCCTTAGTAAGAATGTAAGTAAGGATGTAGGTAAGTCTGTGTTGAATTATTGTCTGTATGTGACAGAATATCATATAATATCATAAATCATGAGCCTCATATCAATAAAATATCTTCAGACATATGGATCTGGAAACAGTTTATTCATAGACACATCATCACATTGAATGGGAGGCAGGTGTTTTGTTCAGTTGGTGGACAAAAATCCAACCAACCACCACATTGCAGTTGTAGCTCAATGGTCACTAGTGCCCTGCATACTTACACAGGCTAATCTACTGACTGAGTTTAACTTCACAGCTTGAAAAGGCCACTACTTCTATGTCAGTACTGAGAAATTAGTGTGTTTAACAGTACCCTGGTCATTTCAACAAACTCAGGTGACACAGTTAATGTACAAAGCCTACCTCTTGTAGCATCGGACAACACACTTTTTATTGATAAAGACCTTCATGCCAGCCGATATAATTTGCACCAGCTTCTTTGCCAGGCTGATTTGAAAAATCAGCATGTTTAATGGTCTTGTGCAATCTCAAGTTTTAAAAAAAGGCAGGAAAATTAATATCTTACAGGTACATGGCTGATTGTTAAGTGAAGAACACATGAAATAATATATATGATCTTTGATTTTGAAATGGTCTGTTACATAACAATAGCACATACACTGACATTGCTGAGGAACCTGTGCAGAGAGAAACAGTGGTTTTTGTGAGATTACCGTTGCTTTTGTTATCTAGAAAGGTTTACAGTAAAAATCTTAGCAACCAGAAGCATTTCGCAACTCATTCTAGGCATTTTATTGAAAATCCTTATGTCTTGTCTATAATTATGTGTCATTTTACTGATGTGTAGCTGTGGGATATACAATAACAATAATCTATAAACAGCCTCTGAATAACCTTCCCCAATCGTGTCTAACAGGTACAAATGACTGTCATTACATAAAAGAACATCTTTCGAGCTTTTACTGGATCATTCACAGAGACGACCGATTAATAAATTAGTACAATATTACAGAACTGGACTAATTAGAATTACAGGCTGAATGCAAAGGCTGTATATATGAAAATTGTTAAATGTAGCATAAAGCAGATTTTAAAATAACTCTGAATAAATGTAGTATGACTACCATTAGTCTCTTGAAATTCAGACAGGTTTAGTGGGCTTTGGCTTATTGGAGAGCAGTTCTCATTTTCAGGCTATAAATGGAGTTAAATTATTAAAGAAATGATTTTACTATGTGTGGTTTCAATATAATGAGCTGACCTGAATTGCTTAAGAGAAATAAAGTTACAACTACGTCGCCATTCTGGAGACTTCTTGACTGCGTCCAATCACCTTTTCTCTGTTAAATGTTATAATTTTTCTTATTGTGTGCAATTCATTTCTGTGATTCTTAACAAGCAAATTCAATTTAATTTAATATGGCTAGAATACAGGGCTCAGCTGCAAAGACACACAAGTCTCAACTTCCCTGTGCAAAAAAAGGTACAAAACTATATAGCTGATAACTTATCAGGTATGAAAACAGAGCTAACCTTGCGCTATTGAAAAATAAATAACTAAATCTAATACCTTTATTGTGCAAATACATCCTTCTGCAGTAAATTGAGTACACGCAAAAATGAAGTACACGCAAAAATGATAGTGTCCTGAAAGTTTTCATTGATAATATTCATTATAATGCTATGTTAGGTCAACATTTGGCGTTCAGCAATTATACAACTGTCCCTTTCAGGTCTCTAGTCCCACTTCAGAACCGAAATGTTCCATTAGTACTCAGTTCATTGAAGTGGAATAACTTAGCAGCCTAGAACAGCAGAGGTTGACAGAATGTCGGCATAGTTCTAGAAGGTGAGGCGTTGTGACCCAGGAAGAGGACAGGGACTGACATAGTTATCCCACTTGAAAGACTTGGCGTGATGAGGGTTGACAAAATGTTGACACTGACGAAGTTGTCGCCTTGAACGTTGAGGAAATGTGACAAGGACTACTCTGTATAAGTGGCACGGGAACCCTGGGTGACTCTGGTGTCCGTGCATGTGTCCGTGCGTGTGTCCGTGCGTGTGTGTGCGTGCAAGACTTCACCAGTCCACAGTGTAAAAACCACCAAGCTGGAGAACGTGTGTAGGAGAGAGACTTCGACGACTCAATACACGTGTTTTTCGCCGGTCCAGACTGTGAATTGTAATGTGTGAGGGTGTGCATGTGGGTGGGTGTGCATGTGTGAGGGTGTGCATGTGGGTGGGTGTGCATGTGTGAGGGTGTGCATGTGGGTGGGTGTGCATGTGGGTGGGTGTGCATGTGTGAGGGTGTGCATGTGGGTGGGTGTGCATGTGTGAGGGTGTGCATGTGGGTGGGTGTGCATGTGGGTGGGTGTGCATGTGTGAGGGTGTGCATGTGGGTGGGTGTGCATGTGGGTGGGTGTGCATGTGGGTGGGTGTGTCAAACTGGATTTTCTGGTACCTTCCACGCTATTCACCCTGGACACCCCCACGCTGCAGGACGTGTCTGTGTGTGTGTGTGTGTGTGTGTGTGTGTGTGTGTATGTGTGTGTGTGTATTTCACTCTATTCTACACATTATACAATACGTCTGAATTCCTACATCACAGCATCTGATCACACTGACCCTTCTCTCCAGCCAATCCAGACATCAACCGCAGTAACCACAGCAACTCTGCATATTTCACTGTATGTGTGTGCGTGCGTGTGTGCGTGCGTGTCCACCGCCCTACGCCAGGGTGTAGTCAAACTGGCCCTTCTCCAGGCCGTCCAGGCCGTCGGCCCAGGTAGAGGTGGGCATACTGCGGTATGGGTCCAGCAGGATGCGAAAGCAGCGCACGATGAGGATGAGGAGGAAGCCGAAGAGGAAGAAGACCAGGGCGAAGGTGGTCTTCTGCTCCAGGGTCATGGCGGCGGCAAGGGCGGCAGCGGCCGCCGTCGAGGAGGAGGACGAGATAGAGGAGTGACGCTGTCCTCCGGCAGAGTGCAGGAGGGAGAGAGGAGAGGTGAAGGGCTCACCCTCCGACAGCAAGGAAGCGAAGTGCTGGGCAGCTAGGCCACGTGGCTCCCACAGGGGGCGCTCTCGCATCCTCACCAAGCCAATCCTGCCCGTCAGGCCTTCCAGACCAACCTCGTCATCTAGACAAAGAGGGGAGGCATGGAGGAACAAGGCAGGGAATGTGTGTGTTTGTATGACGCGATACAAAGAGAGAAGGAAGGGGTGAGAAGAGGGGGATTGAGAAAGGAGGGAGAGAAAGAAGTTGGTAAAGTGAAGTGGAGGCAAAAGAGCAAAGGAGGTGAAGTTGTGGAAGGGAGGAAGTAAAGATAGAGAGAGCGGTGGAGAGAGGGGGGGTGGAGGGAACCCATGGGTAGACAAAGATCTGTAAAAGCATGATATTCAGCGGGATAACAGTCATTTGGTGTTCGTCACCTGACCTTGAAAATGTGGCCTTCACACAAATATGATGGGCCAAGTTTGAAGGGGGGATTATTTTTATCTGAAGGACTATGACAATTTCTTACTGGGAAAATATTTTTTGTGCATCCTTTGCAATTACTTTTGCTCTATCTGATGTGAGGAAGAACGGAATGCGACACGGTCAATGATTCCATATTTCTCTTTTTTGCAGTGTCATTAATCATCAGCTGTCAAGCACTTGTATTCAAAATACTTTACATGTGTCACATACAGCAACATGTTTTACTTTACAGATGTGACTGGCGATACAAAGACACAATCCACTCCTGATATGTTTATAGTGAACCAAGATGGAAAGTGATGAAGTAATAGTGTTAAGTCTAGTGCCGTCGAATCGCTTTAAAATATCCACAATGTTTTATTTTAATAGTTCTTTCCATTTTATTTCCTCAATTTTGGGGTTTCCTTTAGAATTTACTGAATTGACAAAAATTAGTAAGATAATTTTTGTCAATTCAAGGTAAGTTAAAAATGAAAGATGAATATTTAGTACTTGTAAAATAATTTTAAAAGTACTATTTTAATTGAGATTTTGACTTTGCAAAATTCCAGTTGCCAGATAAGAGCCTGCGGTGAGGTTTGTCAACTGACGTGTTGGTAAAGCAATACATTCCCAGCTCTCTATGCTGTTGACATGGTGACAGAGGAGTTGGCAGGTGCAGATCTGGCTGTCAGTCAGTTGTCAGAGTTGATTGACAGCATGGTTTGAGCTGCGAGACACAGGCCACCACATGTACTTAAGTATACACTGTCTTTTCAGCGAACACCAGAGGTCAGTGCAAATGTACTGACACTACCAGCAGAGCTGGGGAGTAATCAGATTACTTAGTTTGAGGTATCCAAAAGTTATGTTACAGATTACAAAGGGTGGGCAGGTAACTTGTAACGGATTACATTTAAAAACGCGCCTACACAACCCTGACTATCAGGTAGGTGTATGCACTGTAGAGGATGGAGGTGTTTTTGTTCACAGGTGGGGCAGGCCTAAATATCAGAATATTCTTTTTTTAAATTTAAAGCTGTCCTACTGAATTTGGCTAAGCTTAACCGGCGCACACCGCTAACTTGTCTGGCCACTTGGGAGAGTAATAACTTCCATCTTTTTATGAATCTGAAGTGCCTGAACGGAGCAGTCCAGTGACGTGCCTGAACGGGGCAGTCCAGTGACGTGCCTGAACGGGGCAGTCCAGTGACGTGCCTGAACGGGGCAGTCCAGTGACGTGCCTGAACGGGGCAGTCTAGTGAAGTGCCTGAACTGGCAGTTCAGTGACATGCCTGAATGGGGCAGTCCAGTGAAGTGCCTGAACTGGCAGTTCAGTGACATGCCTGAATGGGGCAGTCCAGTGAAGTGCCTGAACGGGCAGTTCAGTGACATGCCTGAAAAGCTCTCTTTGTGGTAGGTTTGCAATCCCGCCCAGTTGTTCCTAATTCAGCCCATCAACTGGGCTCGTTCTGTGAATCAGGTGCATAACACTGGGGCTAGTCGACCCATAAAGTACAATGTGCCGGACCACAGGAAAGCTCCCAGACCAAACAACAATACTTGTCTTTCATTTACTTCCTACTGTACTATTTGACATGCTACAAATCAAAGGTCAAATAAAATTGAAATATTAAATAGTGCACTAACACAAACCAGAGTAATTTTCAATTCATCACACTGGTCTTTAAAATCGAGTATGTGTATGGCCTCTAAAATCGAGTATGTGTATGGTCTCTAAAATCGAGTATGTGTATGGTCTCTAAAATTGAATATGTGTATGGTCTCTAAAATCGAGTATGTGTATGGCCTCTAAAATCGAGTATGTGTATGGACTCTAAAATCGAATATGTGTATGGTCTCTAATATCGAGTATGTGTATGGTCTCTAAAATCGAGTATGTGTAAGGTCTCAAATCGAGTATGTGTATGGTCTCTAAAATCGAATATGTGTATGGTCTCTAATATCGAGTATGTGTATGGTCTCTAAAATCGAGTGTGAGTGTTTTACCATGCAGGATTAAGACGCAGCAGGAGTCAGGAGTTATTTAAAGACAGTGTGTCAGACTACTCTGAGCCGATCAATGTCTGCTACAATTTTCATCCTGAAGCTGCAAAAGCTCAGGATCATTCTCACTGAGGAGAGATTAAGGGTGAGAAGAGGCTGATAAATTTATCTCAATTCCCCCTCTCGCTCTCTCTCTCAGTCTCTGTCTTAACCACACACAGACCGACTGTTGTAAATGCCAGAAACTTGGAATAAAGGGATCCCCTAAAGGTTTCAGCACCTCTCCGTTTTTGAGTGTTTTGTTCCAGAACCTATTTGGTAAGAGCCAGGATGTCTTGTGGACTAATGAAAATGTATAAAAAAGTATGAGGTTTAAGGTTAATGATAGGATGAGGTTTAAGGTTAGGGTTAGGATGAGGTTTAAGTTTAGTATGAAGTTTAAGGTTAGGGTTAGAATGAGGTTTAAGGTTTAATGTTAGGGGATAGGATGAGGTTTAAGGTAAGGTTCAGATATACAGATAGTTATTTGAAATGGTATTGATAGTCTGTAAAGCATCTACAGATTGACTACCCAAATAAAATGTTACCAGACATCTAGATAGTCCCAACCGAGTACCATACAGTTGAAACAGTAAATTGGTTTTAAAGATTGCTATGTGACGTGTGGATTCTGTTCAGAATTGCACACAGATAATATGTTCCCTCCAGACCAAGAGGTATTTATTTATACAGCATCTGCAGTGGTGGTGTTGGGTTCCAAGCTATTATTCAAGACAAGCTGGAAGACACTATACTGAGGGAAGAAAACTATATGTTACCACGTCAAATTGAATTTGGTGACGGATGTCGGCATCTCTTCCACCATTCTGCGGCCTGCCAGGTGTTTTAAAATCCTAAATTCTCACATGTCACCCGTATCCTTTTTAAAGACACAGTGGCTTTTAGCTAAGATTTGGGTCCACAGCAAAACCACAGCGCTTGCCTGAAGAACTGCAGGGGGTCTTCCCCTCCCTACCTTCAAGCAACGCTCAAACCCCACACCCCTTCCGGAGCTCTTCATTTAACCACCTATGGGTGAGGAAGTGTAAAACATAATCATTTGATAACCAGTCAATGGGTGGACACAACTGGGCTACCCAGAAACTCTGTTACTGTCTGAGACGAGAATGTTGAGCAAGGCTTTTATCCACTGTTAAATAAGAGGGCGGATTAGAGCTCCAAATATCTGCAATCAATATACCATGATAAGTTCTGTGGAAACCCCTACACTTTTACTGCCCAAGGGGTTTTTATGCTACCTAGCCTCTGCTATACCAAAAATCATGTATGGGCGCGTGCTTAGAATATCCACCATAAATAGTCGCAATATGACAGTGAACAGTGTTATTTTAGGCTTAAGATATCGCAGCAACTGAAGGTTGTAGCTAGCGAAGTTGAGAATTATCCGGAACAATCCTAATGCATAATCTGCTTTGATTGTGAGACAACAGTCTAACGCGAGACCTATTGGTCCGCGTCTCTAGTAACCACTACGCTATGTAACGAGGGGTAGTGTGTCAGTCAGTCAGTCACTCAGTAAGACATTCGCTCTTCTTGGCCCGGCCAGCTTACGCCATCCGGCAATTAAGTAAATATTAACTTGACATACAATACTATAAAATGTAAAAGATTTTGGACTCTGTCAGGTTAATCTTTGACAGTGATAGGCCATAGTGTTCAGGGAGTGGAGGAAGGGATCGTAATCAGCAGCCTCACTTGAACTTTGACCAACATACGTCAGTATAGGGTCAATGTGTAGCATCCAGGTGCTCTCCAGAACGTTCCTCTTCGTGAAGTAAAGCAGTGGGCAACTTTGGGAGAAACTACATGAAAAGTTTGCAAGGATGGAGCAGGAAAAGACGAAATGGAAGAACTTCCAGGAGAACATCAGTGTTCTACAATCAGTACTGACTGTTCCCTTCTTAGGTCCAGCTTGTGTTCTGCTGATGGTGTATCTCATGTCCACTTCTTTGTGGCTGCTGCCTGTTCTCTACTTCATGTGGCAGCTGAAAGACCGGCACACTCCCGAACGAGGGGGCCGGAGGACAGCCTATGTGAGGAACTGGAACGTGTGGAAACACGCGAGGGACTACTTCCCGATTAAGCTGGTGAAGAGTGCCGAGCTGAACCCAAACAAAAACTACATCCTGGGCTGTCATCCTCACGGGGTCCTGAGTCTTGGGTCCTTCATGGCGTTCAACACGGAGTCCTGCGGTTTCCTGGACCTCTTCCCGGGCATGCGCTCCTGCCTCTGCATCCTCAGTGGCCTCTTCAAGATCCCCCTCTACAGGGAATATGTCATGGCTTCCGGCTGCTGTCCGGTCAGCAAGCCCAGCCTCGAGCACCTTCTGACTAAGAGCGGGAAAGGCAACGCCGTCGTGATTATCGTAGGGGGCGCGGCGGAGTCCCTACTGAGTCTGCCCGGTGTCAACGCCGTGGTCATGAGGCAGAGGAAGGGCTTCGTCAGGGTGGCCCTGGAGTTCGGCGCCGACCTGGTGCCGGTCTACTCTTTCGGGGAGAACGACATGTTTCGCCAGGTGACGTTCGCGGAGGGCAGCGTGGGCTGGCGTATGCAGCAGCTCTTCAAGGCGATTGCGGGCTTCGCGCCGTGTCTTTTCGTTGGCGAGCGCTGGCTCTGGATGCCCTACCGCTGCCCGGTCACCATCGTCGTGGGCAGTCCGATCCCGGTACCGAAGAGGCCTCGCCCCAGTCAGGATGAGGTGGACCTCTACCACGCCCTCTACATGGAGGCCCTGACCAAGCTCTTCGACGAGCACAAGACCAGCTGTGGACTCGCTGAGAGCCACCAGCTGAGGATTGTATAGACCAGTCACCGTGACAGCCCTCCAGGCACGGAGTTGGAGGTATTTGTCGGGGAGACCTCCTGTGCCTCACACTCAGAAACTGTAGCCCTTCACAAGTGAGTATGTTCCCGTGGCGCGCACACCAACGTCGCCACATATTGGATCACATCTATTTATTATGGTTTACGGGAATACTGGGAGTTACCACCCCACGCTAGTCTGATTATCTTCATAAGCGTTAGGTCACAAGTAGGCATTGCATTTTATTAAAACCCTGACGTGGACCAGCAACAGCCTCCATATTTTCCATCCTATGAACAGTTTCCGTATATAATGTTTTCACTTTAAATGTTCAAAGTCCAGTAGGAATCCAAAAGGACAGGATCTGTGATCCTAAGTAAGAAAGTATTACATTGGAGATTTTTCCGTTTTACTTTCAAGTAGCATGATTATTAGCTGTTTACCTGAAGGTGTCAGGCATTTCCTAAGCACGTATGCGTTTTCAAATTGTAACTTCTAGGTAGAGTATTTGATTTGCAATTCTCTTTTTACTGACAGCATTTTAACATACTACGTGGACTAATACATTCCAACTCCAGACCTGATCAAGTAACGTCTCAGTCACTGATCCCTGGATCCATCCAACTTCCTGGCTAATTGGCTAATTGGCTTTGCTGCATTCACTTTGAAAATGATGACATCTCTTTAAGCACCGATACTGTGTTCTGTTTTCATTGTTACTGTCACGTATTATTTCGGTAGATATTGCATCGCTCCTCTGAGAATTTCTATGGGCGGTTGGCTTCTTATGAAGCAATCATTTTACCATGAATCTAAATACCTCTAGAATACAATGTCCATTTCATAACAAACAGCATTGTGTGAGATAAGAAATAATCAATCAGAC
The DNA here is from genome assembly GCA_016801105.1 of Esox niger. Taxonomy (NCBI): domain Eukaryota; kingdom Metazoa; phylum Chordata; class Actinopteri; order Esociformes; family Esocidae; genus Esox; species Esox niger. The sequence continues at coordinate 55,732 of JACXGJ010001785.1, forward strand.
TATCTGAGAAATATCTATAGGGATCATAACATTCTTTCATGTATAATAATTAACTTTGGCTCGCACAGTAAACACTACTGTTGTTTGCTCCTTGGAGTTTAAGGCCGGGTGTTTTGTAAAAGCTCTTTGTGACAACTGCTGATGTAAATAGGGCTTTATAAAAATTATTTTATTGATTGATTGAGTAATGCTGACAAGCACTGACAGCAACATACACAGCTTGCTTGTGTTAAAGGTCCGCTATGAGCACAGGAAAAAAATCTTCAAGTAAATTTGACAAAGATAGCTGCAGTGAGGGGTGTTGGACATAGACTCAATAGGTGTGTGTCACAGTGCTATTACTCACATGCTTCAGGGCTCCAGGCTGACCGTTAGAAAATAACATTTCAATAGGTCTACATTCAATTTCGGACGCAAGTGCGCTTGGGAATGATTTTTGCAGGACCACATAAAACACACACACACACACACACCTTTAAATCTCTCATGATATTACTTATGAACAAGTAAAAAAAAGCCACGTTATTTGTTTTCTGGTAACAGAAATATAATTACTGATAAGGAAGTGATACCTTCAATAGTTATACTGCCAAGATGAAAGTAGCCTATTCATTGTGTTGAACTGTATAAAGTTACATTAATACTCATCTCATTCAGAACCATCTTGCAGACTTTCCAGCCTATATGTGGCAATGCCCCTCTCCCCTCCCCTCAATTCTCCAGGAAGAAATCTCCCTCCATGATCTTCAGGTCAAGCCATAGTCCGGCTTGCCCACGTCTCCAGAACAGAGCTCCACTCCATGGGCGGTAGATCTTGCGGTTTGACTGCCTCCAGCCTGACTGCCTCCGGCCTGTGGCGTACCCTCCCAGACCACCTGAAGGCGTAACTGACTCTAGACTGTTTTTAAAGAAACGGGCCAAAATACCAAACGTAGCTTTGTCCATTGTGTCATTTCCATTGCCTTGATGTGTCCTTTGCATATTTTAAACATATTTATCTAGTAAATACTTTGTTCGTCTTTATTCCTCTTAATTGTTTGAATTTATTTAATGCATTTTCACATTTGTTTCTAATAAAAAAATATACATATCAAAAAATATATTAATTTTAAAAATCTCAAAGAGTCTCAACATAAAATACCTAACAAGTAAGGAGATCTCTAAGTGGATCTCGGCAAACAAATGTATAGAAACATTTCGAATTAACTTGAGGGTTACACTAGGTTCATCTGCTAGAATTTGCACAATTGGTTACATTTGGTAAGAAGATGCAATTCAAATATAAAAAATTATTGAAACACGTAAGTAACACAGTTTCACAGGGATTCAATTACTAGACAGAACGTGAACTGTACAATGTTAACGCTGTAAGCTATTTTATGTTCAGGCTGGTTGCATTATATACCATCAAGAGTTAAAACGAAAAAAGGGCTTACTATATTACCCCACAAAAAATGCAGATACTATGTTTTCAAACATTTTTTACTGCAAAATGATACCTTACTGTCTTTGTTTAGGCTGACAGCAATTTACGATAAATTCTGCTCCGTTGTTTTTCCTTCATAACAGTCAATTAGTTAGATAGCATAACTGGTCACTATAACAAAACCTGTTGGCTAGCAGCACCAAAATAGGAAAATGGGAGCAGTGACAGGTTTTAAACATGGATCTGCCTCAGTACTCCACAGGAGAGAAACGGACCAAAGACACATCTTCAAGCGTCTTTGACCATCATGTTCAGTATAAAAACACCTCCAGTTACTGTCACCAAAGCATATATTACTGTCAGTTATTGCAACGGCATAGCTATGAATGCCCACTGGGGTCGCTTAATTAATGTAGGCTATAACATTGTGCCTGCTCAGACGGACCAACTGATTACTTAGCTATTAATACAGTGCAATAGGCTTACCGCAGCAAAGATGACTGACTGGTTTCAAATCCTAACACGCCACCACTTGTGAGCCAAGTTACATTACATTGGTAGTGGGCCGTCATATCAATTAATACCAAGTCAATTATCCAATTCTGTTGATTTACTGTGACAAGTAGATAAACAGTACACTTATGGATAACGCGATTCTATAGGTATTGGTATTTGATAGTAGGTAGTGGTATTTGATAGTAGGTAGCATTTTTTCATTATACCATTCGGTTTCAGACAGATCACAAGAAGCTGTGACGGCAACTCAGTACCTTGACATGTTCTGCAATCTGGTCATTAAAGGGACTCTATGCAAGATTATCCAAGGCATACCAAGGGATTCTGTGCCAGATTACTCTCTATGCAGATTATCGTCGGCATCCACATCGTAAAGGCATCAAATATGAATTATAAATTAGTCTACAAAAGCTGATGGAAAAATATGCAATATGCTGGAGTCTATTTCAGAAGTAGGTGACCGCACCATACCGGCTACTGTATATAAAACATTAGATTAATTTGATTTTCTAAAGGCGAAGCCGGAAAAGGGGTCCTCTTTGAATGAAGGTAGGCAACGCTACTTTCTCACGTATAAAAGTTGTTACAATGCAAAACATTCACAGCATTTAAACATTCCCCGTTTAGTCACAGGCGAAAGTTAGGAATACAGCATCAAGGTCCAGTGTAACCAAATATGAACATCGACGTCTTCCGATTTAAGATTATATGGCTTTAAATAACCAAGTTGTTGCCTTGTTTGGATCCACCTACTGCGGAAATCTCACAGCAAGCCAACCGTAGATCTCATGTTCACTCAACAAGTGAAAAAAGCAGATTTGATGCCGAGGAACCTGTCACGGGCAATTCAGTCACTGTTGGAGTGTCCTCAATTCAATTCACGCAACGAACAACGTTCGCTCTGGGAAATTAAATGAACGCGACAGCCCAAACGCACACACAAACACAAGTATTGAGGAAGATGCGTTTACTTATTATATCTTACCTTTGTCTCCGTGCGAGAACGTCGGGTCCATTTCCAGAGTTACACAGGGAAACTGAGGCGTTCACCCATTCTACCTTCTCCTCTCCCCTTCAATATCAGCACATATTCAAGAAGACAAGGACAAAAGGGAAGAAACCTTCTGAATAACTAGTTCAATTGGGTCGTCTTACACCGCAAAATCCAGTCCTCGGTTCAATGAAATTGGCAAGGCAGGGAGAGACTTCAACGGCTTGCTGCTTAGGCTACACCGTTGCGCCTCGCTCCTCTGCTATATGTACGTGCGTGTGCTCCAGCTCTTTGATGCTGCTGTAGGATAGTTGATTCGGGGAACGTTTATAACAGTCGACATCGTAAGGACGCAACTGGAATAGGAAATCACTGGGTGTCCCCCTCTACAACACCATCATGCGTCTAGGCCTGGAGAGGCACGCCTACTGTATTTATTCCTTTGATGGCTTTCGAAAGAATCTACAATTTTACCCTTTCATCAACCCCATTTTTCTCCCCCAATTTTGTAATTCCTTTTTGTATCTATTGCCTTGTCTCATAGCAACTACTTTGGGACAGTTCAAATGTGTTTTAAGTCTTCCTCATGGACTCCCACACTGAGCAACACTTATTTGCATGTTCCTCTTCCAACCGTCAAAACGTGTGTAGTAGCTTGTGTGTGCCCGCTCACACAACTGACAACCTAAGTTAGATTTGCAGATGCCCCGACCCACCTGAGAGAGGCGCTAGAGACCGATGACACCAGGAAAGACCTGATGGCGATGCCTACCCACTATACAATCCAATGATGCCAAATTTCCACTGCCCGTAGTGCTTCAGAGACCCTCGTCAGCTAGCAACAATGTCAAGACTTACACTTACTGATGCATACTGTTGGGGAACTATGGAAATTAAATTGTACTCGGTCTTATTGTATTTGATTATGGACTAAAAATATGTTATGGTGGATAGATATCCTGCCCTGGCAGTACGAGCAGAATTACTATATGCACCATTTGGGTTTATCTGGGAAGGGACCCATTCATTATTTCTTTGTACCCGGGTTCACTTCTCGTTGTTCTCTGTTTTCAGCATACAGTACTTATGCACTGGGTGGTTAAAGCAAATTGTCTCATATACATTAGTTACAGTATTTATGCGGGGCCGGAATAATCTCCTCACTTAACATTCTATCATGTTCCATTACGTTCTGGATCAGTTTCCATCAATTAACAGGAAACGTAGCTTATTAAACACACGCAGGCTTCAGATAATACTGTCATAATGCATTTTTTAACTGAAATACTGTAGATTTATACCTGACTTTGAGGGCAAAATAAGGCCTCCTCCAAGCATCCCATGTTGTCCTCACTGTGGAGATTGATCATAAAGAGGTGGGTTTAAAGTTAAAACAGGTGCTTTCATCGGAAATTGCACTCCTAGAAAGCCCAGTGGAAATAATTTGCCCTTCCATAATAAAGTTGTTGTACATCTCTCTCTCCATTGAACAGAATAAATGCACTAGTTTAGCTGTATCATAAGGTGATAAAAGTTCAGTGGGCGTATCTAGCTCATAATGTTTTGATCCAAAGCCTAATTCAACAGTGGATTTGCTCTGGTCACTAGACAGACATTTTCTTCACTTCCGGAACAGCAACTTTCAGGTCTTGCCACAGATTTCCTTCAGATTGAGGTCTGGGCTTTGATTGGGACATTCGGGGACACTGACTTAGTTTTTTTAAGCCACTCCTGTGTGCACTCAGCTGTGTAATGGGGATGATTGTTTTGCTGAAAAGGGATCCTTGCTTCTGTCAGTCTTCCCCACAGTCCTGTTGAGTTTCCCAGTTCTTTGTGATTTTCAACAATGGCCACAGAACTTCATTGATTCTTCTGAGGAAACAAAACGCCTTTTAATGGCTTATCCAACCACACCTTTTCTTATTTTCTGTGGACACCCTGTTATGAACATGGCCTTTTATGTCATTCCTTACATGTTTTGGAATGGATATCAACATGGATGTTCAAAATGTTTGTTTTATATAAGCAAACTTCCTTGGTCTCCATGGTGTGGTTGTTGGCATATACAGTGGTCTGCAAAGGTTTGGGCAACCTTGTTAATTTCCATGATTTTCCTTCATAAATCGTTGGTCCTTAGGATAAAAAAGATCAGTTAAATATATCATATAGGAGACAAACACAGTGATATTTGAGAAGTGAAACGAAGTTTATACCATTTACAGGAAGTGTGCAATAATTGTTCGAACAAAATTAGGCATGTGCATAAATTCGGGCACTGTTGTCATTTTACTGATTTCAAAATCTTTAGAACCAATTATTGGAACTCAAAATTGGTTTGGGAAGCTCAGTGACCCTTGACCTACATACACAGGTGAACCCAATTACGAGAGAGTATTTAAGGGGGGGCAATTGTAAGTTTCCCTCTTCTGTGAATCTTCTCTGAAGAGTAGTGACATGGGAGTCTCAAAAGAACTGTCACATGAACTGAAAACAAGGATTGTTCACCATCATGCATTAGGGGAAGGATACCGAAAGCTGTCTAAGAGATATCAGTTGTCTGTTTCGACAGTTAGGAACATAGTCAGGAAATGGAAGACCACAGGCACAGTTCAAGTTAAGGCTCGAAGTGGCAGACCAAGGAAAATCACGGATAAACAGAAGCGAAGAATGGTTAGAACAGTCAAAGTCAATCCACAGGCCAGCACCAAAGACCTACAACATGATCTTGCTGCAGATGGAGTCATTGTGCATCGTACAACTATTGCGCGCACATTACATAAGGAGATGCTGTACGCAAGAGTGATGCGGAGGAAGCCTTTACTCCGCCCACATCACAAACAAAACCGCTTGAGGTATGCTCAAGCACATTTGGACAAGCCGGCTTCCTTTTGGAATAAGGTGCAGTGGACAGATGAAACTAAAATTGAGTTATTTGGACATAACAAGGGGCGTCATGCATGGAGGAAAAATAACACAGCATTCCTAGAAAAACACCTGCTGCCTACAGTCAAATTTGGTGGTGGTTCCATCCTGCTGTGGGCCTGTGTGGCCAGTGCAGGGACTGGGAATCATGTTAAAGTTGAGGGACGCATGGATTCCACCAAATATCAGCAGATTCTGGAGACCAATGTCCAGGAA
>JACXGJ010001785.1:61902-76526 GCA_016801105.1 Esox niger
TATTGAAAATCTGTGGTGTGACTTAAAGAGAGCCGTCCATGCTCGGAAACCATCAAACCTGAATGAATTAGAGGTGTTTTGTAGAGAGGAATGGTCCAAAATACCTCCAACCAGAATCCAGACCCTCATAGGAAGCTATAGGAAGCGTTTAGAAATGGTTATTTCTGCAAAAGGGTGATCTACAAAATATTGAGTTATTTTTTTGATTGTAGTGCCCAAATTTATGCACATGCCTAATTTTGTTCGAACAATCATTGCACATCATTGTAAATGGTATAAACTTCGTTTCACTTCTCAAATATCACTGTGTTTGTCTCCTATATGATATATTTAACTGATTTTTTTTATCCTAAGAACCAACGATTTATGAAGGAAATCATGGACATTAACAAGGTTGCCCAAACTTTTGCAGACCACTGTATTTTCTGTCATACTCTGGGGCTTTCCAGAGACAGGGGACTTTCTTTTAAGTTATGTGACTTAGGGCATGTTGGTCCCCCACAGTTTATATTAGTGTCATATTAAAGATGGTGGAAACTTGTGCAATGAATAATAATTTTTTATAATATGTAGTCAGAGATCAAAATATATCTTGTTACAAATTACAAATAATTGCATATCAAAGGTAACAAAATAAAATAGAAAATACTGGTGTAAGAAAATGTATTTATTTAAAATACAATTCATTTCTAATTTGAAAATACAAAAAGACATACAACATTATCTGTAACAATGTTTCAAGCATTTAGCAGATGCCTTTTTCAGGAGCAATTTACAATATGTGCAATATGTGAGCTAATTTCCACATCTCTGAATTTACAAGCAGTCATTAGAAGTGCACTTGCAGTTTCAATTGTATTAAGTATTCTTCATAATTCATGTTGTAAAACTTTTTATGTCAAAAGATGCACAAAACTCACTCAACACAGATATAGAAAACTCAGTAAAAAAAACGTATCTTTATCCTCAAGAGGATGGCGCAAGATATTTAGCTGACAACAGTAAAGATGAATTAAAATAAAAACAATGTAATTCAGTTGTTACAAAATTTATTTTGTCCTAGGAAAAAATAGAAGTTAACCTGATTTATAGCTAATTAAGTGTTCCATATTAATAACCTTAAGATGCCACTTTCCCAGGCTGTCTGAGCATGCCTATGACATTAACTCGCTAGTTAACGTTAGCATGCTAGCTAACATCACTAGCAAACAAGCAAGTAAATTTACAAGTTCTAGAGCACAGTGCGCTATTTGCTCATTGCTTTATTCTTCTGTCCTATAATGATATTTAGTGAGCAATATCCAATGGTATATTAGTATACTAGTATAACTTACTTTGCCTTATGGCAATTTGCACTGAGCACCAAAGCTGTTTCTTTTCTTGGATTACTGGTCAGTTGACACAAGGAAAACTAACAGTTTACAACGAGTGCTCTGGACCCAACAGAATGTGTCACGTGATTTACTTGCATCTAGCTAAAAGCTTGTAGTTTGTAAACCTCCAAAATGTCCTTTAATTGCCCAACAAAATCAAAAGCAGCTAACAATAAATTGTTTTAACCAAATCCATTGTCAAGATGCAGCGACACTAGATTTCAGACACATCTGCAACAACATCCGATTAAACAGTTCAAGAGACATTAACTAGTGCTCGGCAATAGCCTTCACAAGAAGCCCTGGGTGGCATTCTGTCATGAGGCGATCGGCCAAGCAGCAGGTACTGTGTCAGACATCACAGCCCGCTCTGGTCTGCTTCCCCCCCGGGTGTATTTCTGTCAGTTTGAGTACCATTCTCCAGGCAGGTGGTGGGTCTTGCATTTGTGGGAGCAGGTGGTGACTAGCCATGCACACAGTCATTGATTTCAAACGGGCACAGTAGCCGACAGAGTGATCGTATGTTGTGAAGGCTTGTATCAACGCAGGGGCACTGTTGGAGCCTTTAAGTACCCCAGGGATGGTTGTAAGAGTGCCAGTCTTGTGCCTGTGGGGCAATGCAGGGGTAGATAGGGGAAACAGGGAGGAGTCTAGCTGTGAATCTCCTGTACTGGGCTGCCAATACAATTCCAGCAGCTTGAGCCTAACTTGTGAAGCTTCGTACAGGTAAAACACTTATATCCATTCGAATGAAGTAGATTAAAGGTATAATAACAATATCACAGCCTTAAATTCCCTGTGTATCTAATGTCATGTTACACAAACACACATAGCCATAATGGGCGTGGCTGAGATGTCCTGTGAGTGGTTTTTGAAAGTGTGATCGGTCAAAAAGAGATATTCACAATAGGCCACAGTCAATCAGACACACCCATCAGAGTATGAAATCCCTCCCAGAGAGAGACATTGTCATAAGCACCACCATGAATTCACTCTCACAACAAGACTTTACCCTAACACCAAGATTTCACTCTCACACCAAGACTTCACTCTCACAACAAGATTTCACTCTCTCACGTCTACACATTGCTTTTGCATTCAAACCTATGATAAGTAGACTTAACATTGACTAAAGTCAAGTTACCTTAAGTCTGAAGAGAACTCTAAAGAGAACTCTTTAAGGTAACTGTTTCACCTAGTGGATTTTGGCAAGCACTTTGTAACCACGAAGTACTCCCTCTTTTGCATTTTACCAGTATGGCTATAACCTCAAGTGTTCAGAAAACATTGGACACTTTGTAGATTAACATGAGACAAAGTTCTGGCAAAATAGACTTCAGTTTTCCCCCATTTGTCTGTAATGTTGCAAAGAGACATATGAAACAACTCTGGAAAATGTGTCAAACCTTGTCTGAGTACACCGACAGACATTTCCCAGCTGAGGGAGTTTGCATTATAATTTGATGACAGGTGGAGCCAATAGGAACCAAACCCAATGTTCCAATGAAATTGCAAAAGATGATGCTGTGACTGTTTCAACATAGAGCAACAAGAAATGGAATGTAACAGTCAGGTAACATGGTTGAATTCTGGGAAAAAAACATTTTGGAAATAATTGTGTATGTAGAGGTGACCATGCTTAGGGCTAACAAACTATAAAGGAAAATAAATGGCTACAATTGACAGATTTTAAAACAAAACTTTTTTATTGTTCTTTTTTTTTTAGAAAATTGCAGTTTTGCTCGGCTAGCTGGGTAATATCGTCCCAATAGAAGATTATGCCATAGGGTTTCACAGAAGCGTCCCTCTGTTCCATCCCTGCCACATTTGATCATTTTCACTTTGCTTTTTCCTTTCACTCCATTATGTACTGTTAAACAAAACTCATTATCATTTGAAAGTCATGATTATAAATTCCAGCAGTGTTAAGACACAAGAGGAAATTGTTTTAATTACTTAGTAATACTGCAGGCTATTTATTACATTATTGAAACCCTGGTGGGGCTAACATAATATCTAGAGATACTCCTGGTAGACGGACAAAAACAATGATTGACTTTTGCTTTGCGCTAAACTGGATGCTTGTGACGTGTAGATGAATCATTTTAGGTTCTGCTTGTTCAAACTTTGAAACCTGTCTATGTCTGCGAACCGCATTGCTTTATTAAAAGTGTCAAACAAGACATGATTGCAATAGCAATTTAGAACACTTATAACAGTGTAATATAACAGTGTAAAGTATACTGGATCAACCAGTGTCTGAATTACAGCTAGAAAGAAAGGATCAACCACAAAATATAACTACTTTACTCAAAAACACTCAACATTTTTCTTTGTATTAATTATCTCAAAGCAAAAACTACATCAACTTCCCTCAAAATAAATATGATAGAACTGCTAAAAAAATATTCATGAAGCAAAGAAACTATATCTTACCTGGTTGGAAGGTTCCCTGGAGAGTTGCCCTCCTGTGAAGTCTACAGGGCCAACCTGTCATTCTCCATTCTTTGCCAATGAGGACACACTGCCAACATCTCGTTTATGAAGGCTAGGGAACACTCTCTGTTCTGAGGAAACTGCAAAGGGGGTCACGATTTCATCCTCCTTCAGGCCTCTCACTTATTTATTTATTTTTCAATTTGATCAATTATTGATGAGATGCAGCGTACACCTCTCTGAGACCTGAGACATGCCAGTCCCTGCTCATTCAACCACATGAGTTGCATTCTGGACAAACCCCCACCAGGGGCTCCAAGTGGGACCGACATGCAACTGATGGCTTTGAGGACGTTTCAGCTAGTAAATATTTAACAGGCTGGAGTGGCTTGATTGTTTAAAACAATGTATATTCTATACAGCGTGTACAGCTCATTGGCAGTCTTCGTTTTGTTCTTTCGTGTAGTTAATTAAGTGGCAATCTTCTAATTCTGTTTCACAACTATAGGGCGTATCAAACAAAACAATTATTATGCTTCAGGGGAACCTCTCTCCGCACCTCTCAACCCTGGTGGTTTTGTTCGTCTGGAGCATTGCCATGCATTAAACTCACTGTGTTTATTGCATATGAGAGATGAATTCATAAACCAAATCTTTTGCACTCAGTAGGAGCGCTGAGGCACTGCACACCGAGGCAACGACATGAGGTAGACATGGGTTTGACCTCAGCAAGGCCTTATCGGTAGTTGATGTGTAGTTATCAAGGCCTTATCGGTAGTTGATGTGTAGTTATCAAGGCCTTATCGGTAGTTGATGTGTAGTTATCAAGGCCTTATCGGTAGTTGATGTGTAGTTATCAGGGCATTATCTGTAGTTGATATGTAGTTATCAGGGCCTTATCGGTACTTGATATGTAGTAATCAAGGCCTTATCTGTAGTTGATGTGTAGTTATCAGGGCCTTATCTGTAGTTGATATGTAGTTATCAAGGCCTTATCGGTAGTTGATATGTAGTTATCAAGGCCTTATCGGTAGTTGATATGTAGTTATCAAGGCCTTATTGGTTGTTGATATGTAGTTATCAAGGCCTTATCGGTAGTTGATATGTAGTTATCAAGGCCTTATCGGTAGTTGATATGTAGTTATCAAGGCCTTATCGGTATGCACAACGTGTGCGATTCTGGAACTAATTCCAGGGATATGGTGAGTGGTCGCAGTGCACACCTGCATTCTGGATCAATACTGCTAAGCAACAACACTCACACAGTTGGGAGAGGGAAGTTTCCAGAATGTATTTGATTTACCTGAGTTTTCAAGTTAGAAGAAGCTTTCTATGTTACATCTGGGGTTGCAATTAATGACCTATAAATACATTCTCTTTATCCATTATTTTTGAAAAATTGAACTTTAAGTTCAACTGCTATACCCAAGCAGAACCCCACACATCAGCTTGTTTTTCTTCAATGTCTGTTAAAACAAAGCACATGGAAACACTCAACCCATGGTTCAAACTATTAGTTTGAAAACATGCATAATCGGGTCTTTTATATATAGCTCTGTCGATGCTCCAGGCCCGTCCTTTATCTTTTTACAAAATTCGTTTTCAAGAGTTTTGTAAAACCCCAGTCATAGGTGCCAGCGGAAAGCACACACACACAGCTTGGGGTTATTGCATATGTCCCACTTTCCAGCCAGAAAAAAATGCATTACACACACTGAACGCAAAGTAATCCATGGCAAAAACAACACTGCAGGCTGTTCAAAGTTACTATAAAAAATGCTACTCCCTTTTTGGTAGTTTTGACCTTGTCATATTGCAGCAAGTCAAAATGGACCGGGGGTCCAAAAATACCACTCCTTTTTGGTAGTTATGACCTTGTCATAATGCAGCAAGTCAAAATGGACCGGGGGTGCAGCTTGTTATCACACAGCTGACTTCACCAGGAGGGTAGCGGATCCAAAGCGTAAACTGAGACGTTCATTCGGATGTGACATCAGTCAACATGCAGGTGCCTGAACTGCCACAGACAGTTGCCAGAGCATGAGGGAACGACCATCCTGCTCATTTGGAGTTCTTGGTCACAACTGTCTGAGAAACATACTTGGATTGCGCTTCGACTAAGTGCCTTTAAATCATTGCGTCACTTCGAAACAGTTAGAGGATGTAAGCGGCGTCAATTTGCTGCTACAGTTTATCTTCGCTCCGCCTGCTATACACACGCCGCGAACAAACGCTCTGCTTCACAACCACCTTCTCTGTTAGAGATGTACAAAAGGCACACATTTCATATCCTCATCAGCAACATTCAAAGCTAGCTGTGGATTGAGTTCACGCTCCACCCCGTAATGCTTTGGCTATTTAAATTCCCCTTTGACAATGAACATTATCATGTCTTCCAAAATCCCAGAAAATGACATGCATACGTTCACTCTAGACTGCACTAGTGGACTATACAAACTAAGAATATTCATTATATTCGACTCACTTTTTCGTGGAACTAACGTAAACAAATATTACAGGTAATGGTGGTATAAGCCCGATATAAAAACGTTTAAAAAATGAAAAAGGTAGATATCACTGGATACTACAGGTTATGGTGGTAGAAGCCTGATATAAATGGACACATTTCTGTCCTCCCTGAAAATTACTTGGTGACACATCTCAGGAAAACCAAACCAAGAAGATTGAAAGAAGATATATTTCTCAAACGTTGAACAGGGGTTATTTCATCAAATTTTGCAGGCTCATCGGGTTTCATGTGCCATAAAACTAAAGGCCTCTATATTGTCAGGAGTGGTTTGTCAGTACATACAGCATGTATCTCACAGCTTTTGGATGCATCTTATCTGCCAAGGGGGTTGTGTGTGTGTGTGTGTGTGTGACCTTGTGTGCCCTCAGGAGCAGATGTTCCTGAGTTCAAAGATCCTCAGACAGCAGAGGAGATAAGAATTCACATCAAGTCAGCTACTCTATTTGTGTTCTGAATATGTACATCTGCCACATATCTTACATACACAAACACACTTGAAAATCTTTTTCTTTATCAAAAAACCAAACACATGCATCTGAACAGCACAGCGGTAAAGTCACTGCCTCACTATCAGCTTTACATTGTGAGATCAGGGATCCAATCAATTTTTGTGGATTAATCTCGAGGTCCGTCAGAGGACGGTGCAATTGGCCAGCAGGATGGTAATCTAAACTGATTCACTCCTTGCGGTGACTTGGGCAAATCTGAGCTCAATCAATGTCGAAGGCTGGAGTGTGTGCGCTTTCCGACGCGTAAGGATTCCGGTTTACACTGACCACAACCCATTAGTTGTTTTAGACATTCCGATCAAATCTCAAAAGGGGACGTTTCCCCTTCAATCATATCCCCTTGTTAGTTAAAAAAGCAAATCGACCCATCTGCTTCGATGTGGGCGTGGCTCAGCTCTCAAAGTGCACTTGGTCACAAGAGTATCATTAGTTATAGTGCCTCCATATGCCGCTACTACGTTGTGACAACTGAAAGGTTGGCTTTCTCCATCTGGGACCATGATACTCGCAATAACCTCTTAATAGGAGCCATTAACAGCTGCACATATATTCATGAATATAGTTAAGGTCCTTGTTAGAGTAGCACACACAATTATGGCTCAAGCTAGAGGGAACAAGGCTGTCAGTGTGTCCCAAGAGGATATAGCACACTTCAGAAAGTCTAGCACACCAACAACAATTCTGGTATAAAATAATTGTTGCCATTGGGTTGGCCTGTTTGTAGTGGCAGATGGGCGCAGGGTGGGTCGTTGTCACGCCATTCTGTTGGTGTCTTGAGTTGGCTTTTACAAAACCACAGTATGTTTTTCTTTTTCAGTCGCATCACAAACGTGACCCAGAGCGAAGATTTTCTCGCCAAGAACCTGGTCGCAAGTTGATCTTCTGGCAGGACATGACCCGAAGCACGCGCTTCCGACAGCTTGATTGTGGCTAATGAACCACTAAATCCACATTCTCATAACTATGTGATAAAATTGTTCCCATCCTCAGCAAACGTGTAGGATACATTTGTGTGATAGAAAACCACACTAAACATATTTAAAACTAACGAGGTCCATTGTAGAACAAGGCAACAACAAATGGGTCTCTATAACAAAATGCATCATTCAGAAAGGTTCTTGGAAATTGCATTTGAGACATGGTGTTGACAGTGAGAACCATATCACCCAGCATGTGATTCATGTCTGGAATCCTTTGGGACTTTCCTGTACTGAAATGTCATCAGATCTTTATTCTAGTCCTTATAGTGGTTTGTGAACCTAAACACACAAATGACACCAAACAATTGTACCTTTAAATTTCTTTATTGAGAAAATGTATCCAACATTTAATTTCTTGGTTGGAAGTAAGAGACTATCAGCTCAATATAGGTTATAAAATTACTGTAGAGAAAAGTTTGGGATGTGTTAACATTCCACACCTTTCCAGATGGGTCATTAACCTTCTCCTTACCTGAATAATCATATGCTATAGATGGTCTCCAGGTGATGCTGCTAATGCTGAACATATGAGTTCCATTTCATTAAAAATATATTTAATTAACAATATAATTGTTATTTTATTTAACTGGGCACTATTTCAAATAGTGACTTCAGGACCATCTACTTAATTTCAAGGATACTTAAAATCATATAATTCCATAAATATTCACGATCATAATTTTTTTTTGATATGGAACATAAGGTCAGGGACCTTGAGCAAGGCCACAGAGACACGGGTGGAATTCATAAAGACCAACGAGTTCATTCCGAAGCCCGTTGAATCAGCAGCGCTAACACAGGAATGGTGCATTGGTAGGTTAATAGTGTCTCTGGACAACATTTCAAACTTTCAGAGCACAATTGCTGTTAATATCTCCATATCTTATCCATGAGGAATACAGAGCATGTAAAGGGCATAACATAACAATGACCTGACAGAGATTGTGTGTGTGTGTGTGTGTGTGTGTGTGTGTGTGTGTGTCTTACATACTGAGCAAGACTAAGTGAAAGTTGCCATCGAAACAAGAAAACAACAAAAACCAATATTAAAAATACATAGATTTTACTCACACGAAGAAAGGCACATTTAGGAGTACATAAAAATCCAACACACCAAAAGAGATTAAAAAAAAGAAATTCAGTCTCGGACACGAAACGAGTTCAATCCCATTTCAAAGCAAGGAGTTAAAGCAACGATTTCACCTGACGCGGCTGAACAACAACTCTCCAAGAAGAGTGGTGTTTACTGACCTCTCGACGCGCTGCACCGTAACCCAATGGGAATTCTACGTTCTGGGCAGAGTGAACGACTGCCTCAAGCAGCCACGGAAAGCTGTTGACTGCCTTGAAAATATAACCCAGAGGTCATGCACAGTTTTGTGTGTCCTCGTTGCACACATCTGCCGTCACTCATGAGTAAGTTTGTCTGGACAGCAGTGCCATTCGCACTAAAGCAAGACCATCGAATTCCAAAAGCGCAACCAGAGCTTTGAATTAAACAGTCAAATGTAAAGATCGAGATGAACTGCACTTCAACAGTATATTCACACGTGTATAAATACAACGTACAAAACATTACAAACCGATGCTTTCTAAGGCGCCGCTAAATCTGTGCGCACGTTGCGATGCACACCGCTACGAGGCATCCGCTGGGCGGGCTGTGTGCAAACCGGACGGACTTTTTTTGTGTAAATCCCACATTAATATCATTGAGAGGTTTCTAGTTAACTACGGGATACACGCAAAGATCTCAAACGAACGTTCACCCTGCAGCTAGGCTATACAAAGTCAGGCTGTTCCCAGTGATTGGGAGAGAGAAACGGTATGTTACGTTGGCAGTAGCTGTCCGCTCGGAAAATACAAAGCACCATCTCCTTCAGGAACACATGTTCATTCAATAGTAGCACATGGCAACACTGCATTCAGCATATTTTTAAATGAAAAGGGAACCATCCATACCACGTTTAAAATATCTCGCGTATAAGAAACAAACCGTATTTAATGGGCTATCTAGTGCGTTGATCCTCATCTCTTTAAAACGGCATTTTCTTTTTGGGCCTTCGCTAGGGAACTGATTTGATTTTGAAATAAATTATAGCTTCCCTGTCTTCGAGGCAAGAAGCCATATTAATCTTTCTTTCTTGCAAGTTCCCACTAGAATATTTCAACAACCTTATAAAAAAAAACTAAACAAAAATACATAAAAAAAACAAATGTGCATTTGGGCCTTATGCCCAATCAGGACGGAGAGTTAAAGGCAGAGGTGGAATCCCATTGGGCAAAATGCCTGCCGCTCATCCACTTCCCTCCCCCCGGTTGCCGATCTGGAAGCATGGCCGGTGCTGTCTCACAGTGTCCTGGGCGGCAGCTGCCGTTTATACATGCCAGCCAGGGCCTTGGCGGCACCCTGGATCATCTGGCGCCGGGACATGCCGGTGAGGGCCTGGTGCCAGTCTGTGCGAGACACGTTCGGCATGTTGCGCTCCAGCACCTCTCCCACCGTCACCAGCAGGCCGGACCAGCGGAGGTTGTAGTCGGGCGGAGTCAGAGCCTGAGCCTTTAGTGGCAGTGGGGTCAAAGGAGAAGTGCTTGGGTTAAAGGAGTGTGGCGTTCAGATCAGTGGCATCGGCTATTCGGTGTACCGGATCCAGTTTAACGTGCACCTTGTGTTCACTTCAACAGCAAATAACACAATAACTTTAATCCAACCCAACTCTTTCTAAACTCCAGTTCGCAAATATGAACAAGCGTGATCCTCTCTTACAAAGATGAGCTAATTTCCTTAAAGTCTGACTTATACCAAGCTGACATCCATCAGATTATTTGCTCATGGTTTGCATGAGGTTTGTCATAAGAGGCTGAACCAACTATACCAGATTACATGCAACAGATTATCTACTTAAATTATTATTTGGAAAGCAATTGTTCTTTGAACCCTTTCACATTTCAACAATTTCACCAGAGACTTTAATAGATTTTCACATAATAAAAAGTCTACCAAAGCAATGGCACGTTGCAGCTGGAAGTGCTATTTAAATGCAACACCAAGTGACAGCTTTGACAGGTCAAGTTTGAAGAAAGGGGCACTTATGGGACGACGGTCAGCAGTCTGTCAGAACAGGGATGGCCTTCAATCCAAGAGCAGTTCTAAATGTCAATGCTCCACTTCCCTCCTATTGGCAGACCACAAGTGCATGTCAAGTGGTATCAGCAAACTTCCCTTACCCGAGCTACATTTGCCAGCTCTGACTGGGGGATCCCGAGGCGTTCCCAGGCCAGTGTCGAAATATAATCTCTCCACCTAGTCCTGGGCCTACGCCGAGGTCTCCTCCCAGGTGGACGTGCCTGGAACACCTCCCTAGGGAGATGTCCTGGGGGCATCCTTACCAGATGCCCGAACCACCTCAACTGGCTCCTTTCAATGCAAAAAAGCAGCATCTCTACTACGAGTTCCTCACGGATGACTGATCTTCTCACCCCCTCTAAGGGAGACGCCAGACACACTTCTGAGAAAACAAATTTCAGCCGCTTGTACCCGCAATCTAGTTATTTCGGTCATGACCCAGCCTTCATGACCATAGGTGAGGGTAGGAACAAAAAATTACCGGTATTTCGAGTGCTTTGCCTTCCGGTTCAGCTCTCTTTTTGTCAAAACAGTGCAGTAAAGCGAATGCAATACCGCCCCCGCTGCAACGATTCTCTGGCCAATCTCCAGCTCCATTTTTCCCTCACTCACGAACAAGACCCTGAGATACTTGAACTCCTTTACTTGGGATAAAACCTCATTCCCTACCCGGAGGAGGCACTGACCCCAACGACAAGCTAACATATTCTAACACTGAGAACCAACAACAAGCTAACATATACTAACACTGAGAACCAACAACAAGCTAACATATTCTAACACTGAGAACCAACAACAAGCTAACATATACTAACATTGAGAACCAACAACAAGCTAACATATACTAACATTGAGAACCAACAACAAGCTGGCATATGCATCCATACTAAGAAATACGCCATACATCTGCCATAGAGCTATGGGGGGAACCGTCAGTGTTAAAATGAGACTGCGGTAGTGGTAGCTTTGGCCTCCTACCTGTTGGACGAGCTCCAAGGCCAGTGGCGTGGCCTGAGTGAAAGTCTCAATGTGAATGCCTGCGCCAGGGTCCTCTAGGATTAGACAACCAATGTCAAACCACCTAGAGAGAGAGAGACAGAAAATGTCAACCGTGGTGACAGACAGGACCCACATGCTAATAAACAGTGAACAACAAATGTATTCAGACAGTGACATGTATTTTGGCTCTGTATTCCAGCTCATTGGACTGATAATGACACAATGACTGTCAACTTGACTTTAGGTAGACAAGCAGCAGCAGAGAGCTTAATGTTATGGTCTCTATAACAGCAACGCTCCAATGAAAAGTAGTGAGACCCACAATGAGACCCTGAATAAATTGAACGAACACCCCTTTAACCTCTCTGAACGGACACGCAACAACACCCCAGATACACAAACTAACACACCTTTAACCTCTCTCAACGGATGTGTAACAACACCCCAGATACGCAAACTAACACACCTTTAACCTCTCTCAACGGACACGCAACAACACCCCAGATACGCAAACTAACACACCTTTAACCTCTCTCAACGGATGTGCAACAACACCCCAGATACGCAAACTAACACACCTTTAACCTCTCTCAACGGACACGCAACAACACCCCAGATACGCAAACTAACACACCTTTAACCTCTCTCAACGGACGTGCAACAACACCCCAGATACGCAAACTAACTAACACACCTTTAACCTCTCTCAACAGACGTGCAACAACACCCCAGATACGCAAACTAACTAACACACCTTTAACCTCTCAACGGACGTGCAACAACACCCCAGATACGCAAACTAACTAACACACCTTTAACCTCTCTCAACGGACGTGCAACAACACCCCAGATACGCAAACTAACACACCTTTAACCTCCGTCAACGGACACAAACTGAACACTGCCCTGGACTAATGAAACGCTCCTGCACACAACCACCTGCCCTGGGTGGCAACGGGAGCAACATTCACGGTTTATTTGGCTTTTATCCATTTGACACTTGAAGGGATTACGAACCGGTCTGAGACGAAAAAGCTGCATCTCCTCACGCTGCCCTATCTTAATCTTCAGCTAATTCTGACCTTCGCCAATCGGATTGGGTACTTTTGCCAATAATGTAGCAAAAGGTCGGAGATGGTCTACTGGGCTGTGGGAGCCATTTTGTCCTTGGCCTGGCTGGCAGCTTTGGTCCTCTGAGGTCCTCCTATGGGATATTGAGCCACTCTGCCGTTTGGTGATAAGGAAAAGGCATGAAGACTAAGATTGCAATCCCAGACCTGCCAACATCATAGTTTTTTAATGCCCTAAAGCACAATCCCGGTACTGTGACATCAGCAGTACAGAAAAACACTCAATGTCTTACAGGTGACTTCCTGTGGGGAAAATGGGATTGTTCATATGTTGGAAGGTCAGGGAAAGGCATATTAGATTTGGAAAAGTTTCAAGGGACACAGTTGTTTTTGAATTTGGTTTGGTTCAAAGGGATATTTCAGCAGATTTAGGAATTTTAAAATTGACAACATTTCCACACAACCGTCATCCTTGAATTCCTAGAAGTTCAGCAGGCTGTTTATCCTTAAAGTTAACTTCTCCTTGAAGTAAATAAACACGGAAGACTAAAATAGAAAAGAGGGGGAGACGAGAAAGATAAAGGCGTTTCTACACTCTGGTGTGGAAGTATGAGTCAGCCAGGACTGCGTGTGGAAGGATGAGTGTGTGTGTGTGTGTCTGTGTTGGTTCCTAGGACTGTGTGTGGAAGGATGAGTGTGTGTGTTTGTTCCTAGGACTGTGTGTGGAAGGATGAGTGTGTGTGTTTGTTCCTAGGACTGTGTGTGGAAGGATGAGTGTGTGTGTTTGTTCCTAGGACTGTGTGTGGAAGGATGAGTGTGTGTGTTTGTTCCTAGGACTGTGTGTGGAAGGATGAGTGTGTGTGTTTGTTCCTAGGACTGTGTGCGGAAGGATGAGAATATGAGTCTGTTCTGAGGTGTGCAGTGAATGAGTCAGATTGTGTTTGAGATAGATACGTGTGTGTGAGGGAGAGAGACATTAAGAGTGTGTGTGTGTGTGCAAGATGAATGTGTGTGTTGGAGAGCAAAATGTGTCTGTGTATAACCAGTATGTGTGTTTGTAAGACAGAGAGAGACTTGTGTGTGTGTGTGTGTGTGTGTGAGAGCAAAGTGTGTGTGTCAGAGAAGAGAGAGGAATGTTTAAAGGATTCTTCTTCTGTACTTACTTGTCTGGGAAAAGCTCTGCAATGAAGTTCTCCACCGACACCACAGGCTGCCTCTCGTGGATGATGCCTGAACGCCGCAGGCTGTCGATGCGCTCCTGGGCCCCCTGTGGAGACATCAGCACAAGAAGTCCATCGCTGGTTATGAGCCACACACACGCGCATACGCACACGACTTAACAGTGATGGGAGTGAGTGCCCGCCCGGTGAAATGCCTGAGTATTGCAATGCAAGGTCTTATTCCTGGATGCTGCAGTATCTTGCAATGTGTCAGTCTGGGTCAGTTACATGGGAGCTGCCGCCTCTGTTCTACCAGGCACTTCATTAACAGGAGGGCGGGGGGACAGGGGCGGCAGGGGGACAGGGGCGGCAGGGGGACAGGGGCATAAGGGGGACAGGGGCATAAGGGGGACAGGGGCATAAGGGGGGACAGGGGCATAAGG